>VDFB02139633.1:0-31576 GCA_007258455.2 Sequoia sempervirens | reverse complement strand
GATTCTCCAACCAAATTATCTAAGAGCATGAACAATTACAAGCACAAAGTCTTGTAGATCATTCAACCAAAGTTAAACAAAACACAAATGTAAATCTAAATAATGGATGTAACACAAAGTTTACATAAATTACTTAGAGTCCTTCAAATTCCATCAGCTAATCACCACCAAATAAGATCAATTCGTAAGATTATCGAATCCAACACAAATTCTGGCTTGCAATCTTCTTCTTTATTGATCGAATTTCATTCACAAAGCATGAACACAAAGTTTCACAATTCTGCTTCAAAAAGGGCAGCACTTCGTTGCAAAATACTAAAGGATAAATTTACAATAGAAATCCCTCATATTATATAGAAAGAGGGATGAGCAAAAATAGGAATCTAATTGAGGAAATCAAGGAAAGTTAGGTGGGCAATTTTAGGAGATCTCACCTAACTTTGACCAAAGTCAAAGTGTAATTTGTTTTCAAAAGATTACATCTTCGAGCTTGGTGCAATTACATTTTACAAAAAGACATTTAAGATGTCAGGAAATATTTACAAGATGCATAATGGGAAGCATCAAAATGTTCAACATCAAAGATCAAGAATCTTCATGGTTCCTTGCTTTGGGCGCGGAGTCTTCATACTTCTTCTTGGTTTTCTGTATGAACGCATCATCTAGGCCAACTGTGTAATCTACAAGGGTGTGAGCTCTTGTGATCGGCCTTCTGGCAAATGAATGGATTTTCTTGCACTCACGAAGATGCATCTTGAAATTATCAAGTGTCAGCCATATATTGCAAATGATATGTATTGAGGCTCTGGGAAAAACTGTCATCCTCAACTTGTTGCATAACGGCTTCTTTGTAGATCTGGGATAGTTCACTGGATCAAAAGATGTCACCTTTAGGATCACTTGATGAAATCTGGAGAGAAACTGCAAGGATGGTGAATTAATAGACGTTAGCAGAAAAATAGCATTGGGAAGTGTGAAGCGAGAAACGATGTTGAGCAAGTGTGAAACGAACAACTAGGCACGGAAAACGATGCAGGAGCGAAGAAAAGGGGTCCGGAATGGAAATAGAGCAAGTTTGAAGAGACTAAGATAAAAACTGCCAAAAGTGTAAAGGTGCTAAAATTCAGCACCATTGCACAAAAAATGACAAAGTCTGGAAGAAAAGTGTAAAGGTGCTAAAATTCAGCACCATTGCACAAAAAATGACAAAGTTTGGAAGAAAAGTGTAAAGGTGCTAAAATTCAGCACCATTGCACAAAAAATGACTAAGTCTGGAAAAAGTGCAAAGGTGCTAAAATTCAGCACCATTGCACAAAAAAATGACTAAGTCTGGAAAAAAAGTGTAAGAGTGCACTTTTTCAGGGCTCTTACATTTTGGAGAATTCACTTTTTATGCAGGGTCGCTGATTTTTGGCGCCCCTGCACTTTCAACACTTAGCCAAAAATTGGCTAAGTCTGGCAACAATGTGTAAGAGCGCACTTTTTTAGCGCTTCTACACATTTTTGGAAAATCACTTTTTATGCAGGGTCGCTGATTTTTGGCGCCACTGCACTTTCAACACTTAGCCAAAATCTTGGATGAGCTTGAAATATGCTAACCAATTTTTTCGATGAATTTAACACAACATAACCAGCAATAGTTAACTGGATTAGCGTTAGCATCAAATTGAAAACTGAACTTGGAATGGAAACTACTCAACGTCAAGAATGTGCACTCAAGATCCCACTGAGGGCGAGGTGCTAACATATGACGGAGTGTTGAAAATTGAAATTAAGAACTGATAGGCGGATAACCAGCCATGAAAAACATTTCCACACTACCACCAAACAGTGGGGGGAAAAGATTACAATAAAAACAATTTGTCCGCTGCGGCGGGCATCCACAGAGCTGTGGGGATTCACCACTATGAGAGTGGGTACAAGAGAGTTAATAAACAAATTGTCAACACTGGCGGTAAACCATCCAGGGGTAATTTAATGATAAAACAGAAAGTAATTGCAGAACTGAAAGATTGGTTGGATTAGTAATGCTTAATCTCAACCTTACAAAATAACTCTGCAGATTACAAATTACAATGATAATAAATGAACCTTAGTCATGTAGTATGATCTTTTACAATGATTTAACTCTCAAATACTGAAGTATATGATCAAAAACTGGAAATTGCAACAATCTGATATAAAAATCAGAATTCTGGAAATTCAACCAGCAAACTGTGAAATCATAAAAATGCTCATAAGTTGATCAATTTACCTCCGAATGATGTGATATCTGTTGCAGATGTTTTTTAGAAGTGTGGCGCCCAAGATGCAAACCAGAAACCATCACCAAAGACTCCAGTTTATTTAGCACGGATTCCAATGCTCATTTAAATGGTACGGCCTCCTCAAGAAATCGATTTTGCAAGATAAAAATAATTACTTGGAATTAAATTCCAATTATTTGTGGAAGGTGGTGCCTTGAGTCAACAATTGGATTGCCAAAGTACCCAGAGCAAATAAAAAATCACTCCAAAAGATATATTCAAAAATCAGCTTCAACTGTAGAAAAACCAGGAAACTCAAAACTGTGAAAATACTCCAAAATTCTTCAATCTTTGATGCTCAATCTGCTAGTCTGATGTGAGAAGCAAAAATGTTCCAACTAGGTGTTGTATTTCAAACACGAAATTGGGAAGGGGCTAGGAGGTGGCATCCTCGAAGCAACAGCAAAATGTCCATAGTCATTTTGACAGCATAACAGTAAGGTAAACAATGGATACCAAATGCTGGAGCAATACCTTCATTTTATAAGAACTGAGAAACTCATTATCTTCCCAGATGGTACGCCAAAAGACACCTTTTAGAATTCTTCATTTTCAAATTTCATAAAATATAACTCCTCACAAAAGGTGGCGTCCACTTTTCTCCAAGCATAAAGTTCAAAATAAAGAATAAATAATCTTTTAATGAAGGCGTACCCTTCATGGCCCCACTTTAAAAACAACTTAAGTTGTCACCTTAGGCCAAGGGGGGGGTCAACAGAGAATTAAAACATAATGCCTTTAATTAAATAATTTTCACCAAATAAAGCTTTCTGAAGACCAAGCCAGAATAACCACAACTGCTCCAACTGAGAAGGACTGAGAATAGACAACTGCAACTGCAAAAGACTAATATTTACTATAAATAGTAAATAACATGAAAGCCACAAACTCCAAGCCAAGAAACCCTAATTTCACCTCATTCCTGTCTACGGGTTCCGGAATAGACTGATGAACTGCAAGGCTAATCACTGATGAGAAGGGGACATTACAGTCCGCCCTCCTCGAAATTGCTTGTCCTCAAGCAACTGAAAAGATGGATGCAACAAAATCTGTTCTCCTTCCCACGTGGCATCTTCAATAGGTAAATTCCTCCATCTAACCAAATATTCTTTGATTGTCCTTCTCCTCAAAGAACGTTATTTAGTATTAAGGATTTCTTCAGGAATCAACACCAACTGACCTTCTTCATCCAATGGAGGTAATTCTGATGTAGCCACCACATTGTGTCCAATTGCCTTCTTGAGGCGTGACACATGAAAAACATTATGTACTTTGCTTTCAGCTGGAAGCTCCAACTCATAAGCAACTTCACCAATTCTCTTGGTGACTTTGAAAGGACCATAAAAACGTGGCTTCAACTTTTTCGCACCACTTTTCTTGAGAGAAGATTGTCTATATGGCTGAAGCCTCAAATAGACCATGTCCCCAACTTCAAAAGACCTCTCAACACGCTGCTGATCAGCGTATAACTTCTGCTGATTTTGAGCTTGTTGCAGATTTTCCTTGAGAGATTTCAAGATGTCTTGGCTCTGTTGTAACATATCTAGTGCTTGTGGAGCTCTACTATCACCAAACACTAAATCAACAAAATTAGTAGCTTCATAACCATAAAGAGCCATAAAAGGTGACATCTTAATTGACATGTGATAAGAAGAGTTATAACAATACTCTCCTAGATGAAGCCATTTAATCCAAGCTCTTTGCTGTCCTGAAACATAGTTCCTTAGGTAGCCCTCTAACCACTTGTTAACAATTTATGATTGCCCATCTGTTTGTGGGTGATAACTAGTGCTTGGAGTAAGCACTGTCCCACTCAATCTGAAGATCTCTTGCCAAAAGACACTTAGGAACTCGCTGTCCCTATCACTGACAATAGTTTTAGACAACCCATGCAAACGGAAGACCTCTCTAAAAAACAACTCAGCCACTTGAGCTACTGTAAATGAAGTAGTAACAGCAAAGAAATGAGCAAATTTCGTTAGTCTATCAACCACAACAAAAATACAATCACGTCCTTGCACCTTGGGCAACCCCGTGATAAAATCCATGGCAATACTTTCCCGTTTCTGATTCGGAATGGGCAGAGGCTGAAGTAGACCAGCTGGATAAGAGTGTTCATTTTTATTTCTTTGGCAAATCGGACACTCTCTAATGTAGTTCAAGAATTCTTCTTTCAACCCTTTCCAAGTGAATCTTTCACGAATCTGCTTATAAGTCTTGAAAATCCCTTGATGACCAGCAAGGGGAACATCATGAAAAGATTGTAGAATCTTCTTTTTAAGTTTAGATTCTTGCACTAAAAATATTCTATCTTTATAGTAGATTATACCATCAACCAACTTATACCTTTCATCAATCAAATGACCTTCTAGCAAGCTGGTTGCAAACTGATTTTTAACATAATCAACAGCAATTAACTCCTTCCAATCTACTGATAACTCACAAATTGACTGCAAATGAGGCCTTCTTGAAAGAGCATCAGCCACTATATTATTTTTCCCTTTGACAAATTCGATGTCAAAGTCATATGCTTGGAGCTTACTAACCCACTTTTGCTGCCTTTCATTCAAATCCCTTTGGCGCATAAAATGTTTAAGACTGTTGTGGTCAATCTTAACAACAAATTTACTTCCCACCAAGTATTGACGGAATTTAGACAAAGCATGCATGATGGCAAGCATCTCTTTGTCATAAATAGAATAAGCTTTTTCTGCCCCTCTCAACTTCTGGCTCTCGAAGACAATAAGGTGTTTGTCTTGCATTAGAACAACTCCAACACCTTCACCTAAAGCATCACATTGTAATTCAAAAGGTTTTGAAAAATCTGGAAGTGCCAACACTGGACACGAACTCATGATTTGTTTAAACTTATCAAAAACCTCTTGTGCTTGCTTAGTCCAAAGGAAAGCTCCTTTCTTTGTAAGATCTGTGAGAGGTGCTGCTTGATGTGAATATCCTTTCACAAATCTTCTATAAAATCCACATAACCCTAAAAACCCTCTCAAATGAGAAATATTCTTTGGAGTTGGCCAATCAAGAATGGCCCTTATCTTTTCTGGATCCACTTTCACACCCTTTGAACTGATAATGTGGCCAAGATATAAAAGTTCTGTTAACCCGAACTCACACTTTGATTCTTTGGCGAACAAACATTCCGCCTCTAAAATACTAAGCACTTCTTCCAAATGCTTAAGGTGCTCTTCCCATGACTTACTGAATATGAGAATATCGTCGAAGAAGACGAGCACAAACTTCCTCAACTGCTGTCTAAAAATCTTGTTCATACAAGATTGAAATGTGGCTGGAGCATTTGTCAAACCAAAAGGCATGACAAGAAATTCAAAATGCCCAAAATGGCATCTAAATGCTGTCTTCTCTATATCCGCCTCCCTCATTCTGATTTGGTGATAGCCTGAACGAAGATCAATCTTCGAGAAGAACATGGCCCCGTGGAGCTCATCAATAAGCTCATCAATCCTAGGATAGGATATCTATTCTTGATGGTTTTCTGATTTAATGCGCGGTAGTCAACACACATACGCATTGTACCATCTTTCTTTTTGACCAGCACCACTGCAGAAGCAAAAGGACTCTTGCTTGGTCTAATGAAACCACTTTCCAACAACTCCTTGATGGCTTTTTCAATTTCATCTTTCTGCCTCTTTGGATAGCGGTAAGGTGTAGTCATAACAGGTTTTGCTCCCTCTTCTAACTCAATCACATGCTCAGAACCTCTTTCAGGAGGTCTTCCAGGAGGTAGGCTTCCAAAGACTTTGCTCTTCTTTGAAAGTAAGGCTTGAATATCAGGATGATATTAGCTTTTCTCCTCTACCGGATCAGCTGGTAGAACCATACATTCAGCAGCCTATTCAACTTGATCGTGGCAGATCAGCCTTTCCATCCTCTTCAAAGACACAATTCGAGGGCCTCCATTTGACATCCCTCTTAGAACAGCCTTCCTTCCATTAGACTGAAATTTCAGCTCCATAGTTTGCAAATTCAATGTGATCTCTCCAAGAGATCGCAGCCATTGTATGCCCAACACAACATCAGTGTCTCCTATTCCCACCACATAAAAATCATCTTTAATTTCATGATTTCCTAATTGCAAAGATAGGTTAGGAATCTTCCTTGTGCAAGACATAGTAAAACCATCAGCAACCATTACTTTGAAACCATCAAATTCTTCAGTCTTCAAACCCTTTCTAGCAACTAGTCCTTCATCAATAAAATTGTGAGTTGCTCCGGTATCAATTAGGGCAACTATCCTTTGTGAATTCACAACTCCATGAACTCTAAAGGATTCATTTTTTTGAAAACTTGATAGTTGTGCAAAAGCACTACCATCTCCCGCCTCTTCGGACTTGTCTTCTGGATCTTCTTCACCTTCACCACTTGCTGATTCGTATTGCTGATCAGATGAATCAGATTCTGATCCATAATCAGAATAGCCCTCCATTCGATTTGCTTTGCCTCTTCCATAGCAACGATGACCCTTAACCCAAGGATCACGGCATGTGTAACAAACTCCATCCTTTCTAAGCTGTTCTTTGAGCTCTTCTGACAGCCTTGGTGGAAACTTCTTGGGCAGATTTGAAGAAGGCTTTTTATCTTTCTTATGGCTAAATGGCTTTGAGTGAAACTTAGGCCTTGGGGCTGCCAACTCCATGCTCCTAGCTTTCTTGATAGCTTCATCTAACGTTGGTGGATCAAATGCTTTGACCCAACCCTTCAAAGGCTCCATTAAACCTTCAGCAAAAAGAACTACAAGTCTTCTTTCAGTAATGTTAGGCACCATTACTGACAACCTCTGAAAATCAGCCACATAGCTTTCTAAAGATCCTTGCTGTTTCAATTGTGCCAATTCTCTAAATCTCAATTCTGGATCTTTGGTGTCAAATCTTTCAATCAACTTATTGGTAAACTCTCCATATGTGCGAACTAGGTTATGGCCAAGAGTGACCAAACCATGAGTCCACCATTCATGAGCTATCTCATCTAAATGCAAGGTAGCAAATTTGATAGCATCTTCTTCTGGCATAGGTCTAAGAGAGAGGTAGTTATCTAACTTTTGTACCCATGATCTGGCTGTACACTTATTACTACCATCAAAATGTTCCATAGTGATCTTTCCCAACGCCTGGTAGAAATCATTTCTAGGTGCTGTAGGAGTGTTGATGTGATTTTTGTGACCTCACCAACCAGGTAGAACAAAGTTTCCAAATGGATACCCTATTCTCTCTTGAACAAAGTATTCGGCGTGCTAAGATTGCAAGTGAGATCACGCCTTCAACTCCAAGGTTCTTTAAATGCGAATAGGCTCAGTTTGGTTGATGTGTATATGCTGTGTACTCACGAGGGGACTTACGTAGTTGTTCAAAATGAGTGTAGTAACGACCAATTTGTGCTTTTGAAGGGGATTTTGCGCGAATGATTTGGCTTTAGCGTACAAGTTTCCTAAAACTAACCAAGATTATGCGGAATTGAATGGTTGCAGAGATTTCTAAAATCTAACTTCTAATCTAAATGCAAATGGGTGTTACGCTCAACCTAAATGAATTTCGACAAACATTGTTTAGCCTCCTGTTGGACAGCATCAACAAAGTAAGTGCAATCTTCAAAGGATGAAAATGATGTTCAAATCAGGATTCAATAGTGCAACTACCATCACAACGATGCATAACTACCTATGAACCTTGATCGAAGTTAAGTACAAAAAGTCCAGTTGACCACACAAGACGTGCTTACCATCAGCAAGAACGTTAGTGGTATGGATAAAAGAAATTCACTTATATCAAGCATAAACATCCATGTCTAACTACAAGCATGAAATTAAGTTCCTAATTGAAGTCAAAGGAATAAGAAACCTCACGAACTATTCCAAACAAAGTTGAAATCCACCATCAATGAAAAGCTTTATTAAGAATAATCCTTTGTGACAATCTCTTACAAAATTCTCAAAGGGAGAATTCCCCTTCTTCTTCAACAATGCAAATGAGAAACTACTCTAACTTAAAAGCTTCTACTCTCTATTCTGCTTCAACAATATCTCTCTATTCTCTGATTCTATGACTACTAGAGTACAAATGAGGGGGACTCCCCCTTATATAGCTGGCCTGTTTGAATCGACGGCCCAGATCAAATTACAATGGAGGGCTCAGATTGAGCCACCTCAGCCCTAGACGAGTTTTCCCTAAAAACCGCCAGAAGGTGGAGGAGTGGCGTCATAAATGCTCCTAAAAATAGCAGATTCCTCCTTTGACCAGTATGAGCAATTAATGCCCACTAACCTTCTAGAAGATTCTCGTCCATGATCCGGATTCCTTTGCTCTTCTCTCTGACCGCGTACGCTATGAATTGCGCCAGCACCGCGTCGACCTCTTCTTCAGAAATTGATGGAGTGAGATTCAGCTGATACTCCAAGATGGCAACCATTTGTTCATGCTTCTCGCAAGATTTTTCCCAAGTCTCGATGGAATCCTGCGTGCTCTGAATGATTGTTGAAAACGTGGAGATGTTTTCAAAATCCAACTGGGAAAATGTCCTCATCTCTGTAAAGAATGGCTGCAATCTTGCCCTTAGCCCTTCTGCATCTACCTCCTCATTAGTGAGCCTTCTTGCGAATACTGACTCCAAAGTGTTGAGAATACTCTCACGAATATTCCTCATGGCCTTTCTGATCCTGGAAGACTCTATTGCTGCAGTGTCAAAGAAACTCTTCCCTGTGAACGCTGCTGAATGCCATCCACGGAAGTCATATCTATCACCCGCTTGAATTACCCCTTCATTCACCAGAGTTTGCGTGGGAACACGCATCAAAACAGCAAGACGTGGGATAGTATTGTCTTGAAAGATGTGGGTATCTCCCCAAGCCTGCTCAACATTATCCAAACGTGAAAGAATACCGGAAGCATTTTGGAATGCTGAGACGAGATCCGCCATGAACTTTTCTGCCTCAGCACGGACACCATTCACCCACTTATCTCCTTCTCGTACAGCCCTCTTCACTTCTTCCAAGCCGCTGATCGGCTCACGTGGCACCTCTGGTGGAAGCTCTGCTGCTGGATTACCTTGAGCAACAGGATGTGCGAGATTTTGCACATACTCAACCAACGCTCTGTGCTCTTTCTTCAACCTTTTATACTTTCCTTCTTTCTTTACCAGCCTATCTTTTAATGCCTGAAATGAACTTTCAGCTTCTTCCACCACCTGCGCTCCTGAAGGGCGTCCCAACTCAATTGTGGTGATTGTGTACTTTTCCGGCATTGCATCACTCAAATCGTGATCTTCTCTTGGGGCAGCGATATGAAGGCTACGGGAACCTGCCTCATTTGTTTCCATCCTTGTATATTTTCTCGCCCTCTTCCGCTTTGGCGACTTGCTTGTTCTATTCAAGAGTTCTTCCATTTCAATCACTAGGTTGGCGTCATCATCCTGGTCCCTTCTGATCGCCTGTGAAAGCCAATTTCGCTGAATATCATAAACAATCAGAGGCTGCTCCTCAGTGGCTTCCACTTCCCGAACTTCTTCCCGAGCGGTATTTGTTGGAGGCTCAATTATCTTGACCTCTTGATCACTTCCCTCATGTGTCCCAGCATCTTCTTCTCCGAAGGAAAAGTCGAAGTGGGTGTCCATATCTGTTTCTTCCCCTTCATCTCGCTTATCGGCACCTTCAGGATCATTCACACTCTGGGTATCTACTTCTTTTGGCATAGGCTGGTTGACTTCTCCAACTTTCGGTTCTTCATTTCTCGGAGCTCTCTGACTAGCAAACAACGAAACTTCACGCCTACTGGAAGCATGGGATACCAGCTGAGTTGAGGACGTGTCCTCCGATCCCTGAGGCTCTGGCTGAACGGGCTCCCTTCTTTTCGGTTCTGGACCTCGTGTGAGTTGCTTCTTCCTCTTTGCTAACACCGGCGGCCTTCTATCACCCATGAGGTCATACGTGAGGGCGACTGACCTTCTTCTTAACCTGTTAACACGCTCATCCACCCAAGCTCTAGTGAATGTCATGACTGGGATAGACAAGGTGTCTAGATCCACAATCTCTGGTTCGGCCCAATCTATTGGTGGCATCGGAGCGTTCTTTACCGTTTCATAATCAAGATGGGTGACCCTAGTGTCCTCCTCCAGTTGATCCGGCACCTTAATCACCTCACACTCCCTGATTAGCTTTAGAGGCAGCCTTGAAAACATCCTCTTCCTGATTTCATCTTCGCTTCCAGGATTTGCCCAAAAGTCCTCGAAGTGAGCCTTGTGTTTGTATTCTTCTCCTTGAACCGTTCCAATCATTCCCTTAGGATCAAAATTTTGTCGGCTCGTGTGAAGAGTCAGCTTGTAGAATTTTAGCTCATCCTCGGCCTCTTTGGCTGCTTGTAAAGTTGGGCATTCCTCGAGTGAATTTCCCAACACAATGGGAAAATGAAGACCTCCCTTCTTCTTTCGCCTTATAATCTTGTCGTAGGCCACCAGTTGCCTAGACAACTCGAGTAGGATCATTCTATTAGTGGGGTACCTAGGCAGCTTGTAAACATATGAATCATAACCCGGAAGCCTCAGATAGGTGAACTTCAGGAATTGGACGAACCAACACCCATATTCTTCGGTGAGCATCTGAGCTTCCTCGGATATCCTCTGTTGTAGCCTTTGCTGAAGGGTTCTCGTGATGTACATGGTAAAGGCATCATTCACTCTTTGAAAGTCACCAGTGTGAGTAAGATGCAACTGTCTGCACCACTGGTGGATCTTGAATTGATTATAGCCGCAGCCAATGGGCTCCTGGTACGCCAATCCTCTGTACTTAGTCATTCGAGCTAACATGTAAATGACATATGAGCTCATATAAAATGTTTTTGTTCTTCTGAGACTCCGGAACTGCTCATTGATGTTATCACTTATCATCTTCGCCCAGTTCACTTGCTCATCCCCTTCGAGCACCACACTAATGTAAAAGAACATCCATGGCTCGAATATGAAAGATTGCGGGCTACCATTGACTCTGCTGAGCAACATAATGATGTCGCAATATTCTTGCTTCAGCTCCTCTGAGATTATTTGTTTCGGTAGCCTGGCAGCAGGTGGCTTTGGCTTGCGCATCCATGAGGTGTTTATTCTTTTCATACACTTCTCAAAGGTTGTGGCGTACATCTTATCTACCTTGGCCTTGGACTTATACAACATGTTGTCCGTGGCGAGAATTCCAAACGCCTCGCCGATTGCATCTGGAGCGAAATTAGCCATGATCAAACCATCCGGAGAGGTGATAGTCCGATCCTCAGAATTGTAGCAGTTGGCGCACTCCATGATCAACTCAGGACAACGGACCGCCGGTTGGAAGCCTGCTGCATTATACAACCCGCTCTTCACAATATTTCGTGATGCATCTGTTGGAAGGTTGCCACCTTGCCCATACATTCGGCGTATGAATGCCTCAAGGTTGAATGGCCCGAGATTGGTATCCGTTAGGTTTCCATGCTTTGAGATGATCTTTGATTCCGGGATGAAAGACTTCTTTAGACTCTTGATTTTCGCCTGCCTGGAGGCGTTCTCCTTAACAGCTTCATTGTTTGCAGCCTTAGTTCCAGCCTTGCTAGTTCCAGCAGCGTCAGCCATCTGCAAAACAAAAGGCAAATATTACTCCATCAACTTTTAAAACAACCATCACGTGAGGCGGCTGGCAGTTGGAGTTGGCTGCAAAAATAAATACTAGTTAGTAGCGTTAACAGCCAACTTTGACTTCTCAAAAATTAAACTTCAACCTCCAGCAACTCGCAGCCAAAAGAAATAACTTAACTCTATCAATCTTAACTTCGAAAAAGCGTGTTGAGTCCCAGTAATTTTTAAAATCAGCAATTTCGAATTAAAATCAGCAAGCCTTTGAATTAAACTCTTCGACAGTTATACATCAGCAACTTCGAAGAAAATAAATCCAAGAGTTTTTAAACGAGCAAGTTAAAATTCGCAAGCTTCAACAATTGAAAATCAACTTTTCGGAAGTTATAAATCAACAACTTCGAAAAGCAATCGAAAATCAGCACTTCGAAAATTATAAAACAGCAATTTCGAAGGCTTTACAATTTAAATCCAATTCGATTCGAATACTCGGCAATTTCAAACAACTTCGAAAAAAATTAAAGCTCAAGCAACTTCGCATTCAAACAATCTCAGCATTTTAACTCTCAGCATAAATAAACGATTTCAGCATTTCAACTTTTAACTTCAAAGCATTTTCGACTTTCAGCAAAATAAAAAGTAGCTTCAGCAACTTCGAATACATACCTCAACAACGTGAAGAAATAAAAATGCTAAACCCTTTTACTTCGAAGCACTTCGCAACTTGCAACTCCCAGCAACTTCAAGAAATCAACTTTCAGCAACTTTCAATCTCTTGCAAAAATCGAACTTAGCACCTCAATCTTTCAGCAACTCTCAAATGAAATCTCACAACTCAACTTGCCAGCATAAATTTCAACTTCGAATCTTGTGAGATGAGAATGAAAATCCTCGGAGTTTTATAGCAAAAGGCTGGCGCTAATTTTAGCAGATGCCTTTTATTCCCTTCATCATGACTGACGCGTTTGCTAATTTTAAAAGGGAATATTCCAGTCGTCAGGCAGTTATTATGACAATTTGCTATTCGGGGAGATTCTTTCCTCGATTTAAATTTAAAATTCCCTCCCGACTGCCAATTACCTCCAGTGATTTCGAGAAAATCATTTTTTTACATCGATTTGAAGTTATCCCGATTGCATTTTAAAATGGCACTTTTAATTAATTAAAATTTTAATTTAATTGCCAGTTTAATTTATTTTTTAACGCATTTAAAAAAATTCGATATCGATTGTCAAAACTATCTAGGCATAATTTTAGTTTCCGTCCGTAATTAACGTCCAAAACAAATTCCCCTTGCTAAATCGTCCGAAATTTTAAAATTGCATGGGTCAAAATCGAAGGGGGGAATTTAATATTAGACTTAGGAAAATAATTAAATTAATTAATTAAATTAATTTCTCCGTCTTGCTAAGAGAAATTTTAATTACCTCCAAATGCCTTTCAATTTAATCGTGCTGAGGGAAAATTTAATCTCCATTTGATTCCCTTCAAACGCCTTTAAATTTTTATTTTTTTTGCTTTTTAGGCGCATATGACAAGCTTCATTTTGAACGCCCCTTTTAATTTCATTTCAAACTTGGGCGCATTTAATATATCGAGCTTCTAGTTTTGACCACTTAACAATTTTTTATCCTTACCCATGGCGCAAATAGCATGTGTTGCTCTCAAATTTGTTGTGTTTGAATAATCATGAGCCCAGGCGCATTTTAGCTATAGAGCTCTCAGTTTACCTTTTGGGCGCATTTAGATCATGGTACCTCCAGCTTTGATATGGGCGCATATGACATGGTCTCCTTCCAGTTTCAGGGGCGCGTATTAGATGATGAGCTTTCAGTTTCAACTCAGGCGCATATGAGAGGGGGAGTTTCTAGGCGCATATGGAGGTCTACACTTTCAGTTTTGATACTTAGCCATTTTCAATTTCCCACGCATTTTCCAGATTTATTACCAAGGGCGCACTTGAGGGGGCGTACTTCCAGTTTTGAAGTGAGGCACATTCTACACAAGGTGTTTTCAGCTTTGAGAGGGGGCGCATATGAGAGGTGGAGGTTTCAATTTAGGCTTAGGCGCATATAGCTAGGTCAACTTTCATTTCCAACACTTGGAATTTTCGAGGCTCACTTTATCCTCCCAAGGCGCATTTGACCACATCAACTTCCAGTTTGTGCCTAGGCGCATATGAGACCATCAACTTTTACTTTTAGCTTGAGGCGCATTTAGCTAGTTCAACTTTCAATTTGTGCCTAGGCGCATATGAGACCATCAACTTTTACTTTTAGCTTGAGGCGCATTTAGCTAGTTCAACTTTCAATTCTTGACTTAGCCGTTTCCAACACTTAAACTTTTTAGCGACGCCTTTGCTCTCCAGGCGCATATCACCCCCTGTGGTCCCACTTTAATGACTTAGCCAAAATTTCAAACCCTATTGGACTTGGGCACAAATCAACCATCCAGCTTCCATTTTTGGTACTTAGTCAAATTTTTTAGATCCAGGTAGAGGCGCAAATCAACCATCCAACACTGGGCGCATATGACCCCTTGTAGTTCCATTTTTCAACATTTCAACATTTTCTTGCTAAATCAACTTGTAAGGGCGCATTTGGGCTAGTCTCCATTCATTTTGTGTCATGGGCACATATGACCCCCTGAGCTTTTAATTTTGCCTTAGCCAATTTCAAGCCACCTCCAAGGGCGCATTTAAAGGTGACACTTTCAATCTCAACTTAGGCGCATTTGATAGGTGACGCTTTCAATTTCAACTCTGGGCGCATTTCACCTATCAAGGTTTCATTTTAGGTTGGGCGCATTTTACCACATCAACTCTCAGTTTGTCAAGAGGGGCGCATTTGACATGGTCAACATCCAGTTTTTATCCTAGGCGCATATGGCTATGTCTACGTTCATTTCAAATGCTTTAGAAAAATTTTCATTTTATCACCTTCATTGACCCAGGCGCATTTAGCACATGGTATTTCCAATTTAAAACACTAAGAAAATTTTTCAACTGCTCCACATTACCTTGGGCGCATTTAAGGGGTCAAGCATCAAGTTAGGGGCGCATTTGAGTTTCTCAACTTTCACCTAGGGCGCATTTGGGACCGTCAACTTCCAGTTTGTGCCTAGGCGCATTTGGCATGGTCAACTTTCAGTTTTGGCTTTGGGCGCACTTTGACCTTGCAACGTCAAGTTTTCCAGACTTAGTCATTTTTTTCAGTCTCTGTTCTGCCTTGAAAGCGAGTTTCACTACCGGACTCGAAATTTTATCCATTTTAGCAAATTTTACGCCCTCTGCCAGATTTAAGTTGATTTTCCTTGGTCAACCCTAATTTGCCCTGACTTTCTATTTTTAGAAAGTTCTTTGAATTTTGTGCCGTTGACTGGATCCTGACTCCGGAAAGCCTGATTTTCACCTTGCTCTGAATTTTGACTGACCTGGTGCTGCCAGTGCCCGATGCCTGTTTGTACTTACTATTTTTAGCAACCTGCTAAAAATAGAAACTGTTCAGAAAGTCTTCAAATTTTGCGTGTTGAATGCCTGAAACATGGTGATTGCGACTGGATGCTGCTTCTGCGTGAATGTCTGGTTCCGCCCTTGATTTTGGGAAACCCTAATTGACCTTCTAAAAATAGCAATTGTCTGATTCTTCACTCTCTGTAATTCTGTTTATTTCGAAATTCGCGCCAAAGACTCCTCATCACATGTTCGACCTGTACTCGCTGAGATCTGGTGCCAACCTGCCAATTATAGCTGCTGCTGAAGTGACTTACTATTTATAGTAAGTGCCTGTTTCGAAGGCTTCCTTTGCTCCGTTTGCTTTGAAATCTGGACAGTGTGCCCGTCGTTGATGAACTTGCCTGTGTATGCTGACGCCGAGATCAACTTTCTATTTATAGCCCTTGTCCAAAATGCCCTACTAAAAATAGCAGGTTCTCCGATTGCCTTCAAATTTTTCCAGCAGCTTCTCGGAGGGATGTCAATCATGATGGATACCTCAGTTTTGAACGTTTTGACCTCTGACTCCTCATTTTTAGTGCAGAAGCTCGAAACCCTAAATTTTGTGCATGTTGCTCAGATGAGCTCCGTTTGACCTCGTTTCAGTTGTATGATGATCAGCTTGCATTTCTGAGGTGTTGAGTAGCTGCCCAAGTGACACCTGCTAAAAATAGAAAGCGGCCGGAAAAGTGACTGACCGGCTGCCGGATGATCTTGCATGTCATACTGCCCGAAAAATCTTGAAAAACCCAGAAAAACCCAGAAAAATTTCCAACATGCAAGCACTGGCTAAAAATAGTAAGTTTCTGAAAAGTGGTCAGCTCCATTTGCATGTTACATCGTTACGAAGCTCTTGGAAAACCCAGAAAGAAAATGCCGACATGCGCTGAAAATATCTGAATGCAAACCCTAATATTGGCCTCCGAAGGCCGAATGCTGAAAGTTGTCATCTTGCTTTGCATGTCATATCGTCGCGAAGGTCTCGAAAAACCCAGAAGGAATCTTCGGACATGCATCAGAAAATATAACATTAAGACCTTGAAATCTGCTCTGGAAGCTGTACTGCTAAAAATAGCAGGTTGTCCGTTTTTGCTCAAAATTTGTCAAAAGTGAACTTGAAGTGCTCAGAATGCAATGAAGTTGTCCAAAATGTGAAAATCTTAAGAAAATCAACCCTAAACTGACACTTACTAAAAATAGAAAGTTGGCAGAACTCAGTGAAAATTTAGGGGTTACTTGCTGAAAACATGGTAATAGCAGTGTTAGGCTCAAAAGCTAAATAATCAACTCAATTGGATCTCAACGTGACCTAAAAGATGTGAAACCCTAATTTCAGACTTGGCCGAATCTTACGTTCAAGCTTGCTGACGGGAATGTCCCCAGAAAAGCAGATAGCAGAACAGAAGCAAAACGAGAGAGAAAGACAAAAACCAAAGCCAAAAGACCAGAACGGAGCAAAAAAAAAAATTAGGGGTCCCCATTTTAGATGGGGCGATGTGTGAAAAGGTCACAACAAGGAGGACGTTGATCATTCCTTCCACCATTTCTCCGACTCCTTTGATTCATGTATTGATCAAAGGTCCAAGTACCTCTCAAATCAAGAGGTAAAGAAACGTACTCCATGTAAGCTTGACGAGCATCATCCGCAAAGTTTGGAGCAGCTTCAACTGGTTGTTGCTCTTCCCTTGGTGTGAAGGGAAAAAGGGGTCTAGAGGATGACCCACTAGGAATTGCAGCATGCTGACCTACAATTATGTCTCTTGTATTCACCTCGGGACTGCCACTATTATTATTCCCATTAACTCCACTGCTTTCTCCAGTTGAGTTATTTTGGGGCTGAATGATATTCTGAGTTGCTTGCTGGTCCAACTTGGACAATAATCGGGACATCATATCTATCATCCCATCAAACTTCTTCTCAACTCTGTCCCTCTCATCACTATCTCTCCTTACAGTGTCTGACATTATTACAACTGTCTAATCAACTACTTCCACTGATTTATCTGAACCTTCCACTGTTTTACCAAGATCTCTTAGGACTTCTGAGAAGGTATCTGCCTCAGGAACAGGTGGAAACTGATGCTGATTTCTAGCCTGACTTCTGGTGTATGGCCTAGTGTCTCTTTCACTCATCAGTTAACCAACTGCAATTTGCCACATGATGGCAGGGTCTTCTGCTTTGATACCACTGAAATATGCTAACCAATTTTTTCGATGAATTTAACACAACATAACCAGCAATAGTTAACTAGATTAGCGTTAGCATCAAATTGAAAATTGAACTTGGAATGGAAACTACTCAACGTCAAGAATGTGCACTCAAGATCCCACTGAGGGCGAAGTGCTAACATATGACGGAGTGTTGAAAATTGAAATTAAGAACTGATAGGCGGATAACCAGCCATGAAAAACATTTCCACACTACCACCAAACAGTGGGGGGAAAAGATTACAATAAAAACAATTTGTCCGCTGCGGCGGGCATCCACAGAGCTGTGGGGATTCACCACTATGAGAGTGGGTACAAGAGAGTTAATAAACAAATTGTCAACACTGGCGGTAAACCATCCAGGGGTAATTTAATGATAAAACAGAAAGTAATTGCAGAACTGAAAGATTGGTTGGATTAGTAATGCTTAATCTCAACCTTACAAAATAACTCTGCAGATTACAAATTACAATGATAATAAATGAACCTTAGTCATGTAGTATGATCTTTTACAATGATTTAACTCTCAAATACTGAAGTATATGATCAAAAACTGGAAATTGCAACAATCTGATATAAAAATCAGAATTCTGGAAATTCAACCAGCAAACTGTGAAATCATAAAAATGCTCATAAGTTGATCAATTTACCTCCGAATGATGTCATATCTGTTGCAGATGTTTTCTAGAAGTGTGGCGCCCAAGATGCAAACCAGAAACCATCACCAAAGACTCCAGTTTATTTAGCACGGATCCCAATGCTCATTTAAATGGTACGGCCTCCTCAAGAAATCGATTTTGCAAGATAAAAATAATTACTTGGAATTAAATTCCAATTCTTTGTGGAAGGTGGCGCCTTGAGTCAACAATTGGATTGCCAAAGTACCCAGAACAAATAAAAAATCACTCCAAAAGATATATTCAAAAATCAGCTTCAGCTGTAGAAAAACCAGGAAACTCAAAACTGTGAAAATACTCCAAAATTCTTCAATCTTTGATGCTCAATCTGCTAGTCTAATGTGAGAAGCAGAAATGTTCCAACTAGGTGTTGTATTTCAAACACGAAATTGGGAAGGGGCTAGGAGGTAGCATCCTCGAAGCAACAGCAAAATGTCCATAGTCATTTTGACAGCATAACAATAAGGTAAACAATGGATACCAAATGCTGGAGCAATACCTTCATTTTATAAGAACTGAGAAACTCATTATCTTCCCAGATGGTACGCCAAGAGACACCTTTTAGAATTCTTCATTTTTCAAATTTCATAAAATATAACTCCTCAAAAAAGGTGGCGTCCACTTTTCTCCAAGCATAAAGTTCAAAATAAAGAATAAATAATCTTTTAATGAAGGCGTACCCTTCATGGCCCCACTTTAAAAACAACTTAAGTTGTCATCTTAGGCCAAGGGGGGGATCAACAGAGAATTAAAACATAATGCCTTTAATTAAATAATTTTCACCAAATAAAGCTTTTTGAAGACGAAGCTAGAATAACCACAACTGCTCCAACTGAGAAGGACTGAGAATAGACAACTGCAACTGCAAAAGACTAATATTTACTATAAATAGTAAACAACATGAAAGCCACAAACTCCAAGCCAAGAAAACCTAATTTCACCTCATTCCAGTCTACGGGTTCCGGAATAGACTGATGAACTGCAAGGCTAATCACTGATGAGAAGGGGACATTACAGAGCTAGAGCGCACTTTTTTGGCACAACTGCATCTTTCACAATTTAACTAAGTATGATCAGTGAGACTTCGCGAAGGAGCTCGTTTCGAAGGTCTTCGCGAGGAAAACATAAGGGGATGCTCAAACTGACTGTTTGAGGCTTTGGAACGCATTTCGAGGTGGCTTGAAAATCACCTTGTTTTGCATGCTTGAACTTCACGAACCTAGGAAACAGATGAGTTTCGTAGGGGGGTTATCCGTGAATCGAGCGCTACTAGATTCCATGATAACACCAGGCAGGAATGGCTGAAACTGAAGAAACCCTCCTGTAAATCTGATGAAGCACAAGTATAACTCCTGAATGAAGCTCTCACAGGCAATGATTCAGCTGGTCTTCCACAGCTTGAAAATTGCACATCACTGAAGAGATTTCGTTCTCCAATGGAAGAAAATACTGAAACCCTTGTCTCAGGAAAACCACA
The DNA here is from genome assembly GCA_007258455.2 of Sequoia sempervirens. Taxonomy (NCBI): domain Eukaryota; kingdom Viridiplantae; phylum Streptophyta; class Pinopsida; order Cupressales; family Cupressaceae; genus Sequoia; species Sequoia sempervirens. The sequence goes on along the minus strand of VDFB02139633.1, from coordinate 11,800 downwards.
GAGAAACAAAGAAGCAATTTCAAATAATCATCAATGATGAGGTTGAATTGCCCCTTTTGCCTTATATCTCCAAAATGGCACAAATTCCAAAAAGTGATGCCACTTTTGCAATTAAATACATTTAAAATGCATTTAAATCATTTCAATAGTTTATTATTTCACTCAACCAAGTTGGCGTACCTTTAAAATGACTTAAGTGATTTTGATTTTCACTTTATAACTATTAAGTCATTATTTTAAAATATTTTAAGTGGCTTTTAATTATTATAAAGCCAAATCATAACTTTATAATATTAAATGACTTAACCACTAAAATATTCATAACTCCCTCAATTCTCAGTGTTTTGACGTGCCGTCAGAAGCTGGCGAACACTAAACTGCAAAGGCCTGCACTAAGCCCAACACTGAACTGAAGGGGTGGAAATGCCAATATCTACCATTATCTGCCACTGAGACCCTCTATCCAAACATATTAGCCTACAAGGGTCCAAGTAATAGGCTAACTCATCGAACTCTGATGCTCACGAAAATGGGGACATTACAGCAATCTTCAAAGGGAGTAACTAGAAATGTTCAAATTACAATTCAACAATGAAAACACCGTCACGACGACGCATACCAACATGAAGATCGTAATTGAAGTTAAATAATCAAAGTTCCAGTTGACCACGCAAGGCGAACTCACCATCAGTGAGCCCACTAGTGGTATGGACAAACGAAATTTGCTCAAATTGAAGACCACATTCCACAATTACTAGCTACTTGCATGGAATAAAATCTATTCTACTTTAAGCTCTACTTTAAAATGCTAAGTGATTCGGAAGGACGGAGGAGCCTTGCTAGCTACTCACAACAAAGAAGAAATCACCATCAGTGAAAACTCTTTTTATTATGAGAGTGTTCACAACGACTTCTTAGAAAGCATTCAATGAGAAAGCTTTCCTTCCTCTTCAAACAATGCTATGCTACCAAACTATACTAACTGTCTGTCTATGCTCCTAGCTCTGCTCTATTATCTAATCCTAATGAATTACAAATGAAGGGGGATGCCCCTTTTATAGTTGGCCAAATCCAGTGGACGACTCAGATTGAATTACAATGAACGGCTCAAATTGAGCCACTTAAGCCCTGATCAAGATTCTGCCCTAAAAACTGCCAAAATATGGAGTGGGGTAATAAATGAGCACAAGATTCCCCACTCTCTTCCTTTGACTACTATGAGCAATTAATGTCCACTATCCTTCTAGCAGATTCTCGTCCAGAAACGTGTTCCCACTGTTCTTCTCCTTGACTACAGACTCGATCAATCTGATCAACACAGCTTCAACCTCTGGCATGGCAGGCACGTTCCCAATCTGAAACTCCAAGACTGCAACTTCTGTCCTCTGCTTGATGATGACTTTCCTCTTTGATGCCATTCTTTAACTCTGAAGTGCTTGAGTATGATTTCTAACGCCTGGGTCTTCATTATTTCTCCATCTTGATCTTGAAGGATTTTCCAGTCTTGGTCTCGAACATTTCTTCCTTGCCACCTGCCTCCCTGCGTTGGGTGTATAGGGTCCACGAGGAGAAATTCCAACACTTAGCCATTGCTTTCAACATCTCCGTTCATGATTTGGGGGCAACTGGAACATCATGGAGGAACACGAAACATGTAACTTCATCTCCTCCAAGGTTGTAGCATTGTCATGGAGTACTTGCTCCATCACCTCAAGCCATCATGCTTTGGTTTTGCATTCATCCTACAAGACAAATAAAAAGAAGAGCATCAAAACACTTTATAATATAAATTCATTTCACTTACCTGATCTCCATGTTTTTATTTTCAAGGTCTGATTGATCTCTGGATCAGATAGAATTCATCATTTTCCTTCTAGCAAATTTTGCCCTCTTCATAGCCTTTCATCATGGTCACGTTTAAGATCTGATGTTTTCATCTTCTTGGCTAAGCAATTTCGTTCACCTATCTTGTCCATCTTCTTCCTAGGAGCTTGATGCTTGAGTTTCACTTCGTCCCGAGGAAGTCTTCTTTTATTTTCATGACTTAGACAAAAAATCAACCCATCTTGAGCTCAGGCGCATTTTACCTCTTCTGCCTTCTTTTTCATGCCTTAGAAAATTTTATCCATCTGCGCCTTAGGAAATTTTATCTCCCCTTAGAAAATCGTATCGACCTGGAACCCAACGTCCATCTTAAAATCATACTGCAAGGCGTAGTATTTAATCCCCTTAGAAAAATAACCAAGCCACTGAGTGTCTTAAAATTTTTCCCCCCTTAGAAAAATATTTCACAACTTTATTATCCATGGGTGCACATGAAGGGGTTCACTTAATTTTTTATTTGCCACCTTTGAAAAAAAATTCACTAGTGTTTGCTTTTATCTCACATTCTTTGTTGGGCGCACTTGAGGTGGGGTCATGCCAATTTTTCTCAACTTAGAAAAAAATTCTTGCATGCCTTCCCAACATGGGCGCATGTGAGGGGGTGGAGGAATTTTCATGCCTTAGAATTTTTTTCACTTCCTCCTCTGCTGGCAAGGGCGCATTTGGGGGGGTCTCCTTCCAATTTGTTGCCTTAGAAAATTTCAAGTTTTGTCACCTTGAAGAGCGCATTTCATGGGTCCTTCTTCCAGTTGCCAACACTTAGAAAGTTTTTAATGCTTGCTCGCCCTTGTTTACCATTTTTAGAAAGTTCTCTAATTCTCAAGCCTCTGCAACTTTGATTGACTTGAAATTCGCTCCATGGGATCCTCATGACCTGTTTGACCTGTTCACACTGGTCATCTGTGCTGATCTGCTATTTATAGCCCTTTTTCATAAGTGACTTACTATAAATAGTAAGTACTCAGAATGCGTTCAAATTTCACCAGTGGATTGCTTGAAGGATGTTGATCGCGATGGGATACATCAGTTTTCAGAGATTCTGGCATTTTACCCCTCATTTTGAGTCCTAAAGCTGGAAACCCTAATCTGACTTGCATGTGCCTCAAATGACCTCCGTTTGACTCCGTTTTTGATGCATGTTGCTCTGTTCGTGAAACTGAAGTGCTGGGGAGCTGTTGGAGTGAACCTGCTAAAAATAGTAAGTGCTTGAAAAGTGACCAACCACCTGCCAGATGTGTTTGCATGCCATATTGCCCAAGAGATCTCAAAAAACCCAGAAAAACCCAGAAAATTGATTCACATGCGAGCACTGGCCAAAAATAGCAAATCCCTAAAAAGTGATCAACTTGACTTGCATGTCACATCGTTGCGAAGCTCTCGAAAAACCCATAAAGAATATCCTGACATGCATCAAAAAATCCCACATGCAAACCCCAAAATAGGTTATCGAAGCCAGAATTGCTAAAAGTCATCATCTCAATTTGCATGCTATATTATAGCGAAGGTCTTGAAAAGCCCAGAAAGATTCTCTAGACATGCATTGAAAAAGCACACATGCAAACCCTAAAGAATGGCTTCCGAAGCCCGAACTGCTAAAAATAGCAAGTTGGCAGATTCAGCTCAAAATTTGCAGGCAGGTAGCTTAAGGTGCTCTAAACGCAGTGTAACAGTCATAATTTCAAAAGTGCTGAGAAAATGTCCCAAATTAGATACTTACTAAAAATAGTAAGTTGTTAGAATTCAGTGAAATTTTGTTGGGAACCTACTGGGAGCCTCCTGAACGTAACGTCAAGCTCATACTTTTATTCGCTCACTTAATTTGACTTCAAACTAGCTTGAAGAGTGCAAACCCTAATTTCAGACTTAGCCAAAATTTCAACTCAGGTCAAAAGATAGGTACATCATCGGAAAGATAGAAGAGAGAGAGAGAGAGAGAGAGAGAGAGAGAGAGAGAGAGAGACAAAACCAAAGCCAAAAGACCAGAATGGAGCAAAAATTAGGGGGTCCCCATCTTGAATGAGGTGATGTGTGAAAAGGTCACAACAAGTAGGTTTTGAAAATGTTAAAATCGTAAGCTTGAAGCTTACTCACCCACTTTTGTTGTCTTTCGTTCAAGTCCTTTTGATGCATGAAGTGCTTGAGGCTATTGTGATTTGTCTTGACAACGAACTTGCTCCCCACTAAATATTGTCTGAACTTGGCTAATGCATGCATGATTGCAAGCATTTCTTTGTTGTAGATGGAGTAAGTCCTTTCAACACCTCTTAATTTTCTGCTTTCAAACACAATGGGATGCTTATCTTGCATCAAAACAACACCAACACCTTCTCCTGATGCATCACATCGCAGCTCGAAAGGCTTGGAAAAATCCAGTATGGCCAAAACCGGACAAGAACTCACGATCTTCTTGAACTTATCAAAAACACTCTGTGCTTTTTCTAACCAAATGAAAGCTCCCTTTTTAGTGAGGTCAGTAAGAGGAGCAACACTTTGAGAGTAGCCCTTCACAAATCTTCTGTAAAAGCCACAAAGACCCAAGAATCCTTTCAAATGAGTCAAGTTCTCTGGAGGTGGCCAATCAACTATCGCCTTGATCTTTTCTGGATCAACTTTCACCCCTTCAGCACTGATTATGTGACCAAGGTAGAGCAACTCCATTCCAAATTCACATTTGGATTCTTTGGCAAACAAACTTTCTGATTCTAGGATGCTAAGCACTTCCTCCAAGTGCTTGAGATGTTCTTCCCACGTTTTGCTGAAGATGAGGTTATCATCAAAAAAGATCAACACAAACTTCCTCAATTGCTTCTGAAAGACTCTGTTCATATAGGACTAGAAAGTGACAGGAGCATTAGTCAACCCAAATGGCATGACTAAAAACTCGAAGTGACCATAGTGGCATCGGAATGTCGTCTTCTCAACATCTGATCCCTTCATTCGGATCTGATAGTAGCCCGACCTCAAATCAATTTTTGAAAAGAACTTGGCACCATGTAGCTCATCAATGAGCTCATCTATTCGGGGAATAGGGTACCGATTCTTGATTGTGCTTTGATTCAAGGCATGATAATCCACACACATGTGGATGGTGCCATCCTTCTTCACAAGAACTACTGCTGAAGCGAAGGGACTCTTGCTTGGACGAATGAAGCCCATCTCTAAGAGTTCTTTTATGTTTTTCTCAATCTCATCCTTCTGATTCTTAGGATAGCGATATGGTGTTGTGATGACTGGCTTGGCCCCTTGCTTGAGTTCAATGACATGCTCAGCTCCCCTTTCAGGAGGCGGCCCAAGAGGTAGATCAACAAACACCTTACTCTTCTTGGTGAGTATAGACTAACTATCTGGAGGATAGTCCCTCTTTGTTTCAACCGGACTAGCTGGAAGAACCAAACATTCCACAGCCCATTCAACTTGATCATGCCAAATCAGCCTCTCCATTATTTTGAATGACACAATCCGAGGACCACCATTGGACATTCCTCTTAGCACCACCTTCTTTCCATCATATTGAAACTTGAGCTCCATGGTTTGCAGATTTAGAGAGATCTCTCCAAGTGAACATAGCCATTGAATGCCTAGGACGACATCCGTATCCCCAATATTGACTACATAGAAGTCATCTTTGACTTCATAGTTGCCCAATTGCATAGACATGTTTGAAATCTTTTTGGTGCAAGAGAAGTGAAACCCATCGGCAACCATAACTTTGAAGCCTTCAAATTCTTCCGTTTGGAGCCCTTTCTTTGTCACCATGCCTTTATCAATGAAGTTGTGCGTTGCTCCAATGTCAATCAAAGCAACTATTTGCTGCCCCTTAATCATCCCTCGAACCTTGAAGGATTCATTTTTGTGAAAGCTCGAGAGTTGGGTAAAAGTGCCCCCACCTCCTTCATCTTCGGACTCTTCCGAAGCTTTCTCTTCATCACTTTCTTCAAAACCATACTGCTGCTCCGAGTGATCAGATTCTGATCCAAAATCAGAATAGGCCTCCAAATGGTTTGCATGGCCCCTTCCATAGCATCTATGACCCTTAGTCCCAGGTTCTTTGCACGTGTAACACTTTCCTTCCTTCCTAAGCTTCTCACGAAGCTCATCATCCAATCTAGAAGGGAATCTCTTGTGCTGATTTGAAGAATGCCTCTTATCCCTCTTGTGAGCAAAGGGCTTGGGTGGAAATTTAGGCCTAGGGGCCGACAACTCCATGCTTCTCGCCTTTTTAATGGCCTCTGCTAGGCTTGGTGGGTCAAATGCCTTAACCCATCCCTTCAAGGGTTCCACTAAACCTTCGGAAAACAGCACTACTAATCTTCTTTCAGTGATGTTGGGCACCATCACGGAAAGCCTCTAGAAATCAGCTATGTAAGTATCCAACGAGCCATGCTGTTTCAGCTGTGCAAGCTCGCGAAACTTCACCTCAGGATCCTTAGTGTCGAACCTCTCAATCAGCTTGTTTGTGAATTCTTAGTAGGTTCGAATTAGGTTGTGGCCAAGTGTGACCAATCCATGGTACCACCACTCATGGGCGGCTCCCTCCAAATGCAAGGTTGCAAACTTTATAGCATCCTCTGGTTTTATTCTCATAGGTCTCAAGGAAAGGTAATTATCAAGCTTCTACACCCATGCCCTGGCTGTACACGCATCACTTCCATCAAAGTGAGCCAAGGTCACTTTCCCAAGAGCTTGTAGGTAATCAATTCGGGGATCCATAGGAGCACGGTAGTCAGCCCTTACACTGTTTCTTCTGTTTCTTTGATTTATGAACTAATCAAAGGTCCACTGTTCCCTAAGATCAAGAGGAAAGGATGCATACTCCAAGTAGGCCTGTCTAGCATCATCTGCAAAAGGTGTTGCAGCTTCTACTTGCGGTTCTTCCCTCTGAGTTAATGTCGGAAAGAGTGGCCTAGAGGTTGATCCTCTGGAGGTGGCCTCATGTTGGCCAATAGTCCTATCTCTCCCATTGTCGTCGTTTCCATTGCCACCACTGTTTTCTCTTGTACCATTGTTTTGGTGGTTTGCATACTGAGCAACATGTTGATTCGTTCTTGCAAGCAACCGTGTCATCATGTCAAACATCCCATCAAACTTCTTCTCCATTATGTTATCCCTATCTTCCATGGTCTGTCTAGGATTATCTGACATGTTCTCCACTTCTTTACCGGTATCTACTGCTTTGCCAATCTCTCTCTAAGCCTCTAAAAAGGTGTCTGCCTTTGGAACTGATGGAAACTGTGACTGATCTCTTGCCTGACTTCTGGTGTAATATCTGCGGGCTCTGTCACTCATCTGACTATTGACACTGTTGAGCATAGGATGACAGAATCATGGCTCTGATTCCACTGTAATGAATCGGACCAATTTTTTTATATATTGTGATAGCAATTATAGTGCAACACGCACCCGTTAAGGTTAGCTCTAAAACCAAAACGATGCGGAAGGTAACTCTAACCAAGGATGTGCACCAGGATCCCCAAGTTGCGCAAGGTACTATCATATGGTCAAAGGATCTTGAATTGAAAGTAACTCTAACCAAGAATGCACCCTAAAACTCAGAGGATCCCTATGAGCTAGCTGATCAGAATGTAACTCTAACCAAGAATGTGCCCTAAGACCCGATGTGGGAGGAGGGCAAGCATATGGTCAGAGGATCCATGAATTCTAGTGACAGCTCAGCCAATCAGCAATTTGAAGTACAATGCAATTTCTAAAAGTAAATAGGCGGCAAGCCAACCTCTTCCACTTATTCAGCGGGAAGTACAAGTAAATAAGAATGAAGTGAGAATGCTGACAATACTACTGTTCAACTTACAATGAAATAGAGTGCCTGCCAAGAACACAAGATTAGGAGCCTATTAATGCTGCAATAATGTTTATCAACTCTCCAATGCTCACAAGACACCTTAGACTCAATTTCTCACTCAACTAATGAATTCCCATAATCTGATATAACTGATTATTGACTAAAAATGCACAGACCAGCAACTTAGCAACTCACTATTATGCTCACAACTCACTCAAAACTCATCCAAAACGCATGAGACAAAATGCATAATACTCCTAGGATGATGGTGCCCCTATTCCAATGATAAAACCCCAAAACACAGCCCTTAATTTTTACTTGCACAAATCCCAATGTAGCATGAAATGGTATGGCCCTCAAGGAGTGCGATTTGCTTCTTAAAAATCCAATTTTTAATAATAAAATCTGCAAATCAGTACAAAGGGTCGCCCCTGCCAAAGAGATACAATGATGCAATACCCATAAGGAGAATATTTTTATTTTTGAATATATGATTAAAACTCACAATTAGCTACATAAACCAACAACTCAGAAAACTTCACTAATATGCTTAAAACTGAACTACAAATGCAAGAAATCCACTACAAATGCAAGAACTCACTACAAAGCAACTCAACTACAATCTATCACCCAACTAGTTGCTATCTTTCAAGCAAGAAGATGAGCCAAGTGCTAGGAGGTATGCTTGCCTCGAAGCTTTGCCTGAACAATCCAGCAGCATAACAGTATGGTAGACAAAAGATGAAGAAATGAAGAGCAAAGGGTTGCTTATAAAGACTAGAGAAGAATCTTCTAGAAGCTTCAAGAAGCTTCAAGAAGGGCGCACAAATTCAAATTTGACTTTATCTCTTTTCCCTCCAAAGATGGCGTCCATTTCTCATAAGGCAAATATTTTACCTTTATTAAAATTAATCTTCTCCCCAAGTAGGTGTCCCACTTCTCCAACATATAATTTGGCCTTAGAAATAATATATTATCTCCTGATGAGATAACCACCCTTGCAGTCCCCCTTTTAAAACAACTTAAAGTGATAAAGCTAGGCCAAGGGGTTATAACCTCAAAATATAACATATTTAAATTAAATTAACTTATCTCACCAAAAAATGCATCAAGAGACCAAAAATCACAATACCAACTGAACTGGCTGAAGAAGAGAGCCAACTGCATTGAAGTCAACAGGACCACTACCAAAAATGGAATTTACTAAAAATAGAAAATTCCTGAAGTTGCTCAGATCACCATGCATGTCATACCACTGCGAAGCTCTCTAAAAACCCAGAAAGAATCCGCAATCCAATCTCCAAACCTCAAGCAACAACTCCCTCAAAAGCAGGAAACCCTAATTTTCTCCTTCGAGTAGCCTACGGGTCTCAGGAATAGGCTAACGGTCAACTGCAAGATTCACTGCTGAGAAGGGGACATTACAAAATGGCATCTTATCCTTTTACCCTAAGCAAAACCAAAAACATACGCATTTAAATTTTATTTAGCAAGAACATGAACCACTACAAAATCATTGTAAAGATTGTAAATTGTGAGTACATATTGTCCAATTTTAGGTTAGTTTTTAATTTAGAAGGAGCTTCCCTATATATTTTTATCCATAGATTGCCAACTCAAACTTGGAGAATACTCGGCAAGCCAAAAAAAATTGACTCGAAGAACACTTGGGAAAACTTAGCAAAACTTGACACCTTAAAAAACACAAATTTTTGAAAAAAAGAAAAAGAAAAAAAATATTTTGAAAAAAATCTAAATTTTATACAAAATATAGCTACAAAATGTATCAAATGAGTTTAGTGGGGCTTTACCTTCAAAACCACACAAAGCTTCGTAGCACACACCATTTTCATATTTTTTTAAAGGCAAAAAACAAAACTTATCAAGCCAAAAGAATAAAGTTTTTACTAAAAATATTTTACCTTTGTTTGGTGCATTTTACCTACAATGGCAATTTATCAGGTTGGACTCATCAAAAAAACATGGCAAGTTTTCACTAAAAACCGAACTGCTTGCCTCAGCGAGTTCACATTGAAAAAATTTGGGCAGGAAAAAAACCCGCAAGTATTTGGAAACTTGGTGAGTACCTGCCGGATTTGCGAACTATGATTTTATCACACACCTATTATCTTGTGTATTGCATTAAAAGCTGCAAATTAAAATTCTAACACTTTGATTAGAGTGTCTTAAATATGAGAGCATCAATTACACAAAATCAGTAATTGAAACCAAGACACTAGGCACCAAGCTAACAAATACCACTTATCCAGTCGAGTGCATAAACAATACTAAAGAAGTAAACATCCACTTTTCTGTGGGAATTACAAGTGCATATCCACTTATTCAGTGAGAAAGCTTATATAATATTGAAATGAAACTTCAAGCTTCTTCCACTTATCCAATGGCAAGGAAGTACCAAACAGGAATAACAACTCTTCCACTTTCAGTGGTGAGTGATTGCAATAAACCACTTATTCAGAGGGGTAGGTATCAACAATAAACATGAGTAGCTCACCGGTAGTACTACCATCCAGTGTTACAATGTTGGCTCATACATAAACATGCCAAAATAGAGTTATATCTGCTGTTACAAAATGCTGATAAAGATGAATATTGTTGATATAGGTACTGATAGAAAATTAAATAGTCGAAACACCCCGCAAAGGTACCTCAAATCATAAATAAACCAACCAGCTTGTAAATAACAACAATATACCTCAATATTTGATGGATATTTTGCTGGTACAGGTCTGTAATTGCTCTATGAACATGCTACAACAAGTCTGTAAGAACCCTGGTGGTTCTCAACCCCGAAGCCCTGACTGAAAGTTTGTGTTTTTGCAAGTTTGTATTTTTTTTGTGTTTTTGAGGTTTACAGACAAATAAGGAGAAGCTGCGATTTTCTAATAAATTGCTAATAAATTCAAAATAAATTCTAAGATCAATAAATAAGCTATGAAGTGCTCAGAAAAGGTAGGCGCATCATTTATTTTCACTTTCAGAGCATTTACAATGGCAAATAATGATATATGAATGAAATACAAATTTATTATGAAGAACCTGGTTCTCTTCTTCCAGGCGCCAAATAACAAATGAAAAAAGTACGGCTGAATGAAAAGAGCAATCTCCAGGCTTGAAAATCAATGCTGAAGCCCCAGTGATCCCAGGTGCACAAGATCCCAAAGATATAAGCTGAAGAAGATGACGTATTTCTCTGTGGTGAGATAGTACGGCCTTGCTGGTACAGGACTGTACGGCCTGACAACAGCAAATAAGAATATGGTACGGCCCCCTGAAAGATGCCAGATCTCTGTAAAAACCAACCTCTGATAGGTCGCTCCTGCTAATTGATGAAGTTCTCTGAATATCCTGCCTGAAATCAACTCAATGTGCTCAACTGCAACTTCTGAATGAAGTCACCAAGATGCAAGCTTCAACTGGTATTGCACAGTCTCAGTCTGCCAATTCCTGAAGAGGTATCGTTCTCCAGAAACGCTTCGTCTGCCAGAAACCCTAGGGTTTGCAAACTCCAATGCTCAGAGCAAAAAAGACAAATTAGAATATCATAACATAATGGTTCGATTTGTCTTTCCTGAGAATATATACTGCCTTTGAGAAATTCGACCCAAGCTCACTTTTAACAATCATTTAAATTAAATGATTAATTATTGCGCTTTTAACTTAGGAGAAAGACATTTAATAATTGGCGCCTTATTTTAATGAATAATAAATATTCATTATGTCAAATATTAATACTTTATTATAAAGTATTTAATATGCCAATTTAATTAAATATTTAAATAATTAATAACGTGACTTTAATATAAAGTCAAAGTATTAATTATTTCATTAAACCATTAAATTCACCAATATTTCTCCGTCTGACTGCCAAACTGAAGAACTGGGTCGACTCCGAGCAAACCAGCTAAACCAGGTGCCCTGCCCAAAATGGCAGCTTCCGCCTGACCTAACTTTCTAAAAATAGAAAGTTTATGAAAAACCACTCTAGAAGATTCTGCGAAGGCCCAACCTGAAACAACTGCAATACTGAAGCTACAAAACACTGAGTAACTGCCTCAGATGATCCTCTGCACACATCTGTCAGCCTACGAGGAT
>VDFB02139632.1:0-13472 GCA_007258455.2 Sequoia sempervirens | reverse complement strand
AATCAGAGTACTCTAGCTTCGGTGTCAGGGGTTAAAGTATGGTGTTCGGATGAAAGTTACACTTTTATCAAATTAGTGATTTCGCCTTCATAGGCTAGGGGTGCCCTTGCTTTTGGGGTTCTTAATGTGGCTTTCAGATGCCTTACATATAGTCGTTGGTTGCATAATTCTTCTAGTCATGCAATGAACCTATCATTTAGTCAATAGGATTCATCATTCACCGGCAACAATAGTTCAAAATGTGAGATGGAAAATAAGAGAAATGGCTGTCTGGAGATCTTGCATCAATTTAATCAAAGGTGCCTAATTTTTTGAGGCATCAAACATCATTTTTAGCAGTTTCAACTCTCGACAGATATTTCATCTTTGTTCTATTTGGTTCATGGGGGATATCTTAGCTTAGTCACAACCTCAATTAGGCATCCATAAATCAGAGCTCAACATAGGCAAGGCTAACTTTTCAGTGAGCCATAAAGTAGGAAGTTAACAAAAAATCTCATAACTTTTGCAGATGGACGCCTGGAGAGTTAAATTTGGACTTTTCAAAATTAGTGAATTTTTCTGAGTGCACCCGAATGTAGAGATTTCAATTAATTTATTAAAATAATATTAAATTTCAATTTTTTGCATGCAAGCATTAATGGGCAATTTTATTCAATATTCTAATATTGGCACCCTTTTTGATATTAAATTACAAATTCACATGTGGAGAACTGAATATTTTAATATTATTTATTTTTTGGGACTCTGAGTCAGTGATAATTGATTAGAAGGGGGTCCAATTAGAATTTTTCTTTTGATATCAAGGTTTCTATTCTTGCAGTGGCACCATTTAGCTATGATTTTCTCTATTTAATCATTATGGCATCCCATTTCATTCATCCAACTTGAGTAAAGGAAAATTTCTTCCTGAGTTGGGCGAATTTTCTTTAGTAGTTAGTTGCGAAGACATCAAAAACATTCTTTTGTAGGTACAAGTCCAGATTCATCAACAAAATTCAAGACAAAGTGGCGATTTTAGCAGGAGAAAAGCATCAAAACCTCAATCTTCTGTATCAATTTCTTCCATTTCTTGTCTTATTTTCTTTTGCATGTTCTAGAAATTGGCAACTTTTGACAAAACAAATCATCTGGGTCGATTCAGAATAGCTTCCTCGACATAACCCATGTGCTAGATTTTTTTAGGAAAATTTGTTCCAGAGCATCGGTTCTCGAGGCTTTGATTTTCTTAACTAAAATTCCTTTCCATGGTGGAGTAGAAGTCCAATTTTTGCAAATATGACATTCTGGGTTGTCTTAGAATCATTTTTTGGACAAAACCCATATCTCAGAATTTTTCATGAAAATTGCCCTCCGACGGGCTATTTTTAACATTGGTAGGCTATTTGTAGCTTTCCAGAAAAGTTGTCAGAATATAGTCATGTTCACAATGAACAGGCGAGTTTTTTAGAATGTAGTACACACAAATTGAATTCAAGACTAAGTCAGTTTTGACTCATGACCTCATCAGAACAATTGACACGAATCTACATAAGGTGCTTCTAGAAGCAATCTTGGATCCAACCAATATAAAAGATTCAATACTTCAAAATATTCAGGAATCTAGGTTGCTAGAGGCCGCTTCTATTCCTGTCTCAGTTCATTGTGTAGAGTTCGTAATGTCTTGTGTTAAGCATTACAATTCTGCTACTCGCAAAATACAGTCAGTAGATGGACGGGTAATTTGTAGTCTCAAACCCCTAGTCATCGAGAGATGTTTTGGTATTCCTCAACATCCGAACAGTCTAGTTATTACCATGGACTAGTGTGAGAGGGCATTCAATGTTGATATGGATAAGTGTCAAAGTAAGATGGCAGAAATATGGTTAAAATAGAAGAAGAACAAGTTATCGAGCAATGTGGGTTGTGGTGAATACAAGGATGAGTACGCGATTTTGATCACACTTCTGAATCATGTCTTAGATCATGCAGATGCAAACAAATTCCAGCCCTAGATGTACTATATCATTGGTTAGATCATCTCTAGGTGAGAGAATTATGATTGGCCATCCCTCATCAGCGACGTTCTCCACAAGAAAATCACCGGTTTTCTAGTTGCCCACCCGTTTCATATGTGTTCCTATCTCATATACTTGATCACCTATTAGGGTTAGTTTAGAGGATTGAACACAGTGGGGATACTTAGTGTACAAAAAGTCTACCATTACTATGACCAACTTGAGTTCACAAAGGCTAAATGACATTAAGGCGTTTGCATGAGGCTTTCTTGACATATACAATGAGGAACCTAGATCAAGAGTTGCATGTTCGTATCTTAGTGGATGCTAGAGCAACAATGGTTGATTGGGCAGACTGGTTCATTCAGTTCCCTACATAAACCTACATCCGTGTCTATGGATACACAGGAAATCCATCCATGCTTCCACACTATCCTTCAGATAGGACAATCTTCATGGAGTTCTTGAGGAAATTGTACGATGTTCACCTATGTTTGCGCAACAAGTGTAAACTAGTTGCCAACTTTCCAATGCAAATGAGAATCTATTGGTGCAAGACAACAATTGATGCTAAAGTTGCAAGACAGGAGTTGGAAAAGTTTCATCTCAAGTACCTTGTCGATGCACACACATATGATCCTTGGGGTCATTATTCAACACGCCTTGGTGGTTGCCCTTACCATAAGCTTACAATGGAGGATTATTGGGTAAACTACAAGGATGACTTTGAGTTGTGCAAACAAAGCTACAATAGGTTCTCTCTCTCACAAATTTATGTCTTCTTGGTAGAAGATGTGGGAGGTTTGTCAGATGATGAGGGAGATACACTTCCTCAATTTTTTGGAGAGCAGGTTGATACACAATCACTGCCGATTGTTGTTTGGTTTGCCAAAGAATACTCATCAGTGAAGGAGAAGTTGAGTAGAGTTATTCAGAACAACATACTCTACCTCAAAAGCAAGGATAGTCATGCCTAGAATAGAGCCGCCACCGGTGGATGCTTCACTACCATCTTCGTCGAAACCAAAAAAAAAGAAGAGGAGTAACCCTCCTAAGAAGAATAAAGTCCCTAACAGTTCAAAAGGGAAAGCACTTGCTACTGAAACACACATGGAGCTAGTTAGAGAGTTAGTTCAAAGTTTTCCAAAGCCCGAGGTTTAGCCGCGCATACCATCACCTACACCACAGTAGTCTCCGGTTCTGATTCACATTGATTTGGACCTAAACTCGCCACCTCGCAGTAATCCCTCTACACATTCACACTCATCAGAACCTCTCATGACTAGCACAAAACCTTCCATTGGGATTAGTCGAGACTCGTCTTGGCTTGAGAATCAAACTGTAGGGTGCTGGAGGCAACCATCTGGCATCGGATCATTCAGATTTTAATGGCGTTTACTGGCGCGCCAGGAAAAGAGGATCAGAAAATGCCACGTGAGAGTAACGCCCATGGCGATCATCAAAGAGATCATCGTAATCCCCTGCAGGCATTCTGCAACGTCAAGCCCGCACAAACCGCCCACGCCATTGAGTCAACCCGTGAAGCTCTCACCCGGGCCAGAGGTTGGATCTCCTACAGGCTCGTAAAATGAAGAAGTGGCATCATAGAATAATGAGCATATGATGGTGCCCCTGGCGGCTGAAAACCCGGGTCAGCCTTTGCGGAAATTTATGGTCTCCCGCAGCTGCGAAATGTTCGCCCACCCCATTCCCATGTTAGAGCCGCCTGCCAGCCAGCGTCAACTCAACCTCTGGTTGCGCCACGCTGGGTTTTGGCGATTGGGAGAGACCCTGCGCCGTCGAGGCCGGTGCCGCATGCCATCAGCAATGCAATACCAACCACCTTACATCTCTGTAATAGGTGGCGTCGTGGACTTGCAATTTGATGTTCCAGATGTGAGATTCATGATTGCTCACCTAAGGATGGCATATGAATCAGTCATAGATGTAGAAGATGAAGAGGCTATCTACACTCAGAGGACACAGTTGATCTTCAAGGCGAAGATAAAGGAGACAATGACATCAAAGTTGGCTGAGAGCAGAGAGCATGTCACTAGTGCACTCTGGTATGTGAGAAATTTTGTGTCCTGCATACTGTGTCAGTATCAGCTTGAGGGTGGTGCATATGTTGAGCTTACTGACATTTAGTCAGAGCTCTAGAAACTCATTCATGGTATTTTCGATGGGGAGACCGTTGGCTATAAGATGAATCAACTTATAGTCATGTCAGCGTTGTTTGTTGAGGCAATTAGGAGCAGAGGTGACTTTTAGTGCCAGATAACATGCGATGAGGACATGCTGTATAGACATAGTATACTATGGAAAAGTATTAGTGCCCCAGATGGTGATGCAGTCAACAACCTCGTGGAGGGGTTAGTTTCTCAAGATAGCGGCCAGTGATCACCCAGTTAAAATCTGCAGTTATTTTTGAAGATAGAACCAGGAGCAACAATTAGAACTCGACTTCCATCTTCAGTTCTCTTTGTTGGGTTCATGCATGTCTATCTTATCCTCAAAGATATTTTGCAAGACTTGGAGTTTCATTTAGCATTTTTTTTAACTGATGGTAGTTTTCCAGTTAACTTGCTTTCAATAAGAACGTGCATGCTCCCATATTTTCCATTTAAATTAGATGTACCGGTTAACTAATGGTAGCTTTCCAGTTAACTATATAGTTCACTTTATTAGGGTTTAGTAATAACATCTTGCATGCATTTCAAGACTGTGGTTGATTCAAGGTGATTTTAGGGTTCCCTACACCTTTCAATGTCTATAAATAAGAGCTTTCAGCTCATTTCTAATTAACCTTTGCACACAATAGTAATATATGTTGAACCAAATTTTCCCGTAATATTGCTATTTTGTATCTATTCACTTTGGTTGGATGATCATTGTTTTGTGTTCGTGTGTTTATAAGCTTTGTTTCATATTGACACATCAGATAGGTGTTGTCACCTCCTTGGGAATTTAGAATTAAGGCTTATCATTTGTTGTTATTGTGTTAATGAGCTTTGTTTCATGTCTACACCTCGGATAGGTGTTGTCACCTCCTTGGGAATTCAGAAGTAGAGTTCATCATTTGATTTTTTCGCCAATAACCTTTCTTTTAACCTACACCTCAGATAGGTGTTGTCACCTCCTTGAAAATCCTATCTTAGAGGTTATTGTATAAATCATTCCTGCTTTGTTTCCTCATGCTCTAATTTATTAAGGAGATTGGATAGTATAAGCTAGTTAGTTTTGAGTGGTAGTTAAAATATACGAAACTAGAAAAATCCTTGGCTGTAAAGTTTGAAGTTTCTCGAAAACCGCGTGCCTCTTTTAGCTGAGACAAAAAGATAGGAATTAGTTTAGCTTACTTTTTTCAAGCATTTGTTCGTACAACGAGGGTGATTCCCCTCCTAATTTGAAGAGCACTCATCATGCAGTGTGTATAGCTATCCATACCAACTAGCACTCCAGAGGTGCTAATTGTTATGCCAACAGTTTTCTAGCGCCCACTGTGGGGCATGAGGCTTGAAAACTTTACAAAGCTCAGGATTTGCATGGTTATGACTATTTGGCATCCTACTACTCCAGTACATCAACTGGGACTAATTTTGCCTGTTATACAGCCAAATCTAGTTTTCATCGAAGTAGAGCAATCAGACATCATTAGTAGCTTGCACACTTTTATCTTGTAAAATCATACATCTACCACTTAGTGGAGAAACATGGCTATCACTCTGGATAAAGAAGAAGAGAGAACAAATCTTGTAGTAGGTAGATCGGTCTTGCCACCTCCCATGTAGAATTAAGCATCTTGGTGTATTGAGTATATATAAGAAGGATAAGAGATCCTGTTTCCAACCAAATCTAGTCTTTCAAGAAGCTCTTGATCAATTCACTGAAGGATAAATTTTAGAAGAAGATATTCCCATCCCAATAGAAGAAATGCGATCGCGCTAACAACTACAAACACAATGGTGGTAAAATGGAAGCAAGGTATCCAACCCTTTGGTCTTGGAGCCGGTTAACATTGGACCCGCTATTTTACAAGGACAATTTCAACCACCTAAGCGGTCTGGCTACGTTTTTCCCCGATTCCGCAATGGTTTGACATCCCACGAACATACTTCCATACCCGCTGGCCTATTTTGCCCCGATGCTGTATACAGGGCATCATAGTATGTCTCTTTGTGGAGACTCTTGAGAACAACACAACAAACTGGTTCAACAATCTTGAACCAGGCATCATCACCAGTTGGGCAGTCATGAGAGAAGTTTTTGGTGAGATTCAAGCCCATTGAGGACAGTCACAAACTTTTTGCACAACTCTCGAATTCGAAGATGGAGTCACATGAACTGATGAGAGAATTTGTAGCAAGGTTTAATTGCCTTGTTACACATCTTTCTCGCACTTTAAATCCATCTGAAGAAATTCTAATGAGTTCCCTCATCAATGCACTACCCTAAGAAATAGCCTTTTTCTTGAAGATAAGTGATGAAGATAATCTACAAATCGTTCTCGAAGACAATATGATTATGACGGGCAAGATGAAGAATGATTCAGTTAAACCGGTCATGCAAGCAATGAATGATTCGTTTCTATAGAAGGTAGTGAACGAGGAGATTATACTAAAAATATAGTCACCCCCTCAAGGGCAACCAACCTTGCCCGCACCATCATCACTGCTTCAAACTCCAAATGTCCGTCCAGCCCAGAAGAAATGTCCCAGCCTCAAAACTCTCAGCAAGCGAACCGAAGTAAACAATATTTCAGGCCCGCGTTCCTTTTGTGACCTTCCATAATTCTTGAAATGTCATATCTAGAGAACCAAAGAATGAACCGCCATATTTCCTCCCTGGCGTTACTCCCAGCCCAAGATTCTGCTACAATTTCCAGCCTCCAAACATCGCCTCATCAAGTTATGGACAACTTCTTTGATGCACCAATGCTATCTCTTAAGAACCCGTAAATGAAGGAACAAAGCAGCTTGATACGCCAAATTCTCCTGTAATTAATCCCCAGAATATCAATTCACCTCGTGGTTCAAATGTGCAATGCGATTTCGCGCCAACACAAAGAGCGAAGAAGAGAAGCGAATTCAAATATGAAAGAAAGGAAGTAGCTTCACTTCCAACCCTAAGATCTCCAGCCATTCCGGCGACCGCCTTAGATTCTCTTCTTCAAACAAGCTCTCTGGCACCGTCCTCCTATGATAAGACGTAAGGCAACCCCAACAGTTGTAATGCCCGGCCGTAGGAACCCTGTGCTGACAAATAAACACCAGATAATCTTTTGAGCCATTGCGGCATTGTGGTATGTATGGAATGCGCCATTACTGTAACGAAGCGCCTATGGTCACCAAAACTTCACGCCCGGGTATAATGTCCGGCCATTACAAATCATAAACTTTTATCAAATGGAAGAGACTAAACAACCAAGAACACATAGTGATGACACACTACTATTAATGATCACAAGCATGGAAAACGATACATCATTTCATTGCAATTCAAATCACAGTTCCATAATACAACTGCAGAGCATATTTCCACAGATACAACATATTAAAGATACAATAGTTCATCACATAATTTTTCCCTAATATCAATGGGAGAAGTACATTGAGTACAAGAATGAGAAATTAATGAAAAATAAGGTACAAAGTGACCAATCTCATGCCCACATTTTACACACTAAACAACCAGGCAAAATTGTAGCATCTTTCCTAATTTTACAATAATTTTTATTTTATTTTATTTTAAATTTTGTTTACTTATAAGACAACAACAACACAATTCACTACTTATAGCTATATTCAATGATCACACAAGTTACAAGAAAAGATAGAAGTGATTTACTAACTTTGGCAATAGAATCTACTTACTTAGGTTAGCTTAACATACCTCTTACATTCTATTTTATCGACAAGTCCTTGCTCCCAATGCCTATACTTGCAAGGTCTACATGACTTGGCACACACATAAGATCAAAGATAGTTAGCACATGATTACTAAGAGAAGCTATATAAATCAATGGTAGTTTTTACGTTATCGGGAATAAACGACAAGTCTCAAACAAGACTTAGAAGAACAGTCCTAGGGGCCCGACCTAATGCCTCGGGGGCTCATCACTTGATGGCCTTGCCTACGTATATAATTCGTAGAGGCACCGTAGTTCAACAACTTGAGTTGCTCCAACTCACCCACATGGGATAAAACCATTAGTTTCCAATGAACGACTTGACTTTCTTCATATGCATAACACTATAACACTGACATAAAACAACATGCAACGAGTACAACATTGCTTGATTAGGAGACTCTTTCGAACAGTTTCAAAAACAAGACTCACAACAACAAGGGTGTACCAATGCATAAAAGCCACCAAACAAATACACGTGCGAGGCATGAACCATCTCGCTCATAATCATAACCAAAGGCAAGGAAAATCATGGAACATGGTACACCTACAAACTCAAAATAGAAATACGATCAATGGAACACAAAGGTCTAATCATGGGAAGATTCCACACGAAATAGGTTTCCCATCGCCTTTGGAAGCCTAACAATCTACCACCCATAACTTATCAAAGGCGAGTGGCTTAAGCATTTACGGTTTCCCAACTTATCCAAAACGTGCCTATACATAAAAATTACCTCAAAAGCAAAATAAAGCAAAAGGAAGGTAAGATCAACATGGAACCACTAGTATGCATAAGAAATCAATTCCAACGTGCACTCAAAGTATAACCAAAATAAATATCCAAACATGTTCAAAAGGAATATACATACCCACTTATTTGAACGTGAACATAATCCAAACTTATTAACGATAATGTAATAAATAATTAAATAATCCACTATGATTAAAAGCATTTCCTTTATAAAATATACATCAGTTTTCTTTTGATTTAAAATTCATAGCATGTACTTTTGTTTACTTCAAATTGATTAAAAACTTAACCTATATATGTACTTTTGTTTACTTCAAATTGATTAAAACTTAACCTAGATATATATCTGTTATTTTAAACTAATAAATTTAATTCAAATGTAACCTGATTTTTACTGCAAATTAAATTTAATTAAAAGTATGACATTTACCTTTGTTGACTTCAAAATAAATAAATTTTAACTTAAAATCTACCATATACGGTTTATGCAGATTCACAAATCTAAAAGTAAAGATGTTTGAAAATCAATTAAATTTTAAATAAGCTTGTAATTAAATCTAATTTTAAATGCACTTGAAACGAGTCGAGTTTTAAATATACTACAAAGATGAATTACCATTCGAGTAACTTACAGGGTAATGAAATTACCCATATCTAATAAATCAAGTCTTTAAATAAATCAAATTTTAAATATACTACAAAGATAAATTACCATTACAGTAACTTAGATAGTAATGAAAATTACCCATATATAATAAAACAAGTTTTAAATAAATCAAATTTTAAATATACATAGCCCACACCAGCACTTTGTGGTACTGGTGCCTACCCGCTATCTACGAAACAAAAAGTTTTAAATAAATCAAATTTTAATTTAACTTATTTATTTATTTTACAAATAAATTAAATCTAGATGTAAAATTTACGCAAATCACAAATCTATAGTAAATGAATTTGTAAAATGTACCCAACTCCCAAACAACCTCGCAGAATAAAACTAATTTTGAAACACCGTCCCTACCATTCACATGTTCCGTTTCAATCCATAATTACAAATAACCTAACTTGGTAAAAACATGCATTTATTACATGATATTATAAATTCATGAATTAATTAACTCTACAAAGATTTAAATGTATATACCTAATCTGTGAGTAAAATTTTAATTTAAAGAAGGATTGGCATTGTGTTCTAACAAATTTTACCATTTAAACAAGATAATTCAAACAACCTACTTCACATTAAATAATATTTGTATTCACTTTAATCTAAAGAAACTTGAGATAAGGTTACAACCTAATAGACAAAAATTATGTTGATAATTTACCTTGATAATTCAAGAGAGTGGATAAAATATTTATAATTTACTTTACTTGTGAGTAATAACTACCTATTAAACTCAAATGATCATATATTTATCTTTAAATCAAAATTTAAAATTGTCAATACGAATATTAATTCCAATTTAACAAAAGAAAATTATAGGGTAATAATAACTTGGCTAGGGTTAGGTAAAAAGGTAACTGACAAGGTTTCCACTCGAACTATTCTAAACTAATGGAATTAACAACAAATTTTATTCTATTTTATTTTATTTATAAGTAACTACCATTTCACTGGATCATAAACAATTAATCTCAGATGTCTTAATCATTGTCCATATATATGCTTATCTACAAATTCATTTATATAAGTATCTATTCTTTACGAAAGAAAATAGCAAATATTTTATTTTATTACCTTGATCTTTTTAAAATATACATATAATTTAATTTATCCTTGTATAAATATAGATATTTATAAAGAAGAAAAAAGGGGATTATTTAATAAGCATAAATACTTATAATAGACGGTTATAAGTAAAGAAAATGGTCTTAAACATATTAATTGTCTTTATAAGAGATTTCTTGCAAAGACCTCTGGCCTGAAGGAGGACCGAATAGCGGCAAGTTTAGGGAAAATAAAAAGAATTATTTTAAAATCTCAGAAGCAATCTTTAAAATCAGATTTTATTTTATTTTTGTTTTAACAATAATGCACATCACATGTCATAGAGGATTTATTTCTTAATTCATATTACGAACCTAAATTGTGTTGCGAAAAAGACTAGATGCAAATGTGATCAGAGAAGCTATTTAATCCACTACATGAAATCACGCCTAAATGCAACAGCTGCGGAAGTTTTCCAAAGGTTATAAAATTTACTGTGCTTTTCCAAGACTAAATGTTGCAAGCTGAGAAGAGTAGCGAAGGGTAAAGGGAGATTATTTAAATTTATGTACCCTACAAAATCTTTTAAATTTATGCACCCTACAAAATCTAAATACTACAGCTGAGATAGATTGCCAAGATATCAGGGGAATTAAGTATGTATGCAACAATTAGAAGGAATATCCCAAGGCCACTGGTGAAAGCAATAACAATTTAGCAGCCATTGAATAATCAAGAAAGGGGTTTAAAATCAAAATGGCACATGAAGCATAACAATAGAAATTACCCTCACCCTTCTGGAGTTTCCTTGTGATTACATTGACCATCTATGATAGATTGTCAATAAAAATTCAAGAAAGTTATTTAAACTTTAATACTCCCTTTTGTTTAAGTGCTGCAGCTGAGACAAGCTGATAAGATTTCAGAGAGGTTATTTAATTTTCTATCAGAAATCTAGGCTAAAATACTACAGCAGTGATAGGTCACCCATAGTATTAGGAAGATTATATACTCTAAGAAGAAATGACTCAGGAAGATTATATACTCTAAGAAGAAATGACTCAATGCCACAAGGGAGAGAAATTAAGACACAACAGCTAATGAAGAATAATGAAGGGATTCAAATGAAGTTAACACATGAAGCATATATATATATAAATAGAATACATGCAAACCCAATTTGTTTTGACTTTGTAAATCAAACAAAAATTAGAGGAACCAACCTGAAGAATTTGCAGCTTGAGATGTTGTGATTCCCCCCTGCAACTTCCTCTCTCTTTTATTTATTTATTTATTTTTTTCTTCTGATATCCTCTCGCCAAAAGTTTCTTTCCCTCCCCCATTCTGCTCCTCCCCTTTTTCCCCAGTCACCCCCAAAATAAATTCTCGTAACAATCCAAGGTTTCTTGCTAAAAGAAAGGTTTACAGGTGGCAAGATTTCCATTTTACCAAATTACACCCGGCACTCTAAATTTACTCTGCTTAACACTTGGAGAAATTTAACAAATCAATAAAAACCTCAACTTAATAAAAACTTAATAAAAACCTCGGGTGGGTAAAACTTTTAACTATATAATTATATTGAAACGCAAAATAAATACAAATTTGTATTTTTAAATGATGGATATATAAATTTTAAATTTAAATTTAAATTATTTAGAGGGATGTAATAAAATATTACATCTTAAATATATATATATATATATATATATATTTGACTTAATCCTTAACAATAATTAATTAGATAATATTATTTAATTAAATAAATAATATTATTTAATTAACTAACAATATTATTTGATAGCTAATTGGGAATTTACACAGCTAAAATTAAAATATTATTCTATTTATAATTAATAAAATTAAATACTGACAATTAAAGTAACATTCTTTTAATTTTACAAACACAATTTAAAATTTCCAAACTAATCTAATAATTAATTAAATCTTCACAACACACATTAAGAATTAAATTTAATGTTTAATATCAACCATAATACTAACCATTGTTGTATTAATTTAACTAATTAACAATAATGATACACATCTAAATCAAACAATTAACACATTAAAATTGCCACTTAAAATGAACGACGTAAGGCAAGACGACACCAAACAGAATGGGAACTGATTGATGACATCGTTAACCGACGATGGGACGACAGACACAGATGGGGATAATTTCTTGTCAAATGCCTAAACCACATCATATCATTAACATCATAACTCAGTATCATGTGCATCCAAGCAAAACATATAAGTCAAATAGATGAAACAATCACCAACGTAATCATGAGTCTACATCAAACATAAGCAATATTTGAACAACAACAACCACATGTACATAAAGGTATCATGGGAGTTCAATAACACGAGAGGCATTACACTCCAATCCTTGGAAACAAGAGAGCTCTATGAAAGCACCAAAGTAAAAGAGGTCATAGAAGCCAATTGGTAGTTAACAAGGGAGAACAATTTGCTAAAAGAACAGATAAACAAACTGTAAATCTCCGTGGAAAAAGGGGAACAAGAATTATTATCGATAAGACAAGTTTTAGTTCAAATGGATGCAGCAAGCACAAGTAAGCCAAAAGAGGTAGTTGAAAGCAATAACTCATACTTAAAGGAAATACAGTCAGTAATGAACAACATGAAGTTAAAAGAAGAGAAACTAAGGGATTAATTAGAAGAGGCAAAATCTTGGGCTCATGTAGTAAGAGGACCATTAGATTCACAAAGACACATTATAGAAAAGCAAGTTAGGAGGCAGTTAAGAGAGGAAAAGGACAAAAAAGATAGGACTATGAATGTCATTGTTAAAGGGCTAAAAGACTATGGTGAGAAAGAAACTACAAAAGAGTTGGCAAGGGATTTCTTTCAGGATGAACTTCAATGGTTAGGGATTATTCGGCAAGCAAATAGGATTGGAAAATGGATAGAAGGTGGAATGAATAGGCATGTAAGAGTTACCTTGGGGAAACTTGAGGACAAAAATGTGCTACTAAGGAACAAGAGGTTCCTTAAAGGTACATAAATCTACCTTGATGAGGACCTAACCATAACACAGAAAGAAGAAAGACAAAAAGAGTAGGAAAAGGTAAA
>VDFB02139631.1:0-11694 GCA_007258455.2 Sequoia sempervirens | reverse complement strand
GCAGGTCGAAGGCGGTCTTTAATACGGCGAAAAGCATGTAAAGAGTTGCAAAAATCACAGATGAGTTTTATCATTATTCAGACAACACTTGTTCTGAACACATTTATGGGCGGAAGGAGAAAGCAGCAGTCAAAGCAGAGCCAGCGTTGGGATAATTGCCCCCGCTCGGTATCATCATTCTCAACAAGGAATCTTCCTCGTCAAAATGAGCAGCGAGGAGATTCTAACCGTGGACCGTTCAGAAGAAGAAACAAGTCTGATGGATCTTCCTCCAGAGGTGTTGTTGTGTATAATGCAGCGGGTGAATGATGTGGTGGACTTGGGAGCCGTGGTGTGCACCTGCCGCCAGTTTCGAACCCTGGCTAGGGTTGTACCCTTCACTGTCAAATTAAGCCACTCTAAGTATTTGCCCTCCTCCAGGGTTTTGACAAGGGCGGTTCTGAAGAGTATAAGATCATATATGCCCTCCACTAGGGTTTTGGACCTAGCTGGGACCTGGATCGTTGACGATGATGTGGCGGCTGTCTTGGCAGATTTGAAGAACCTGGACTGTCTCGTTTTAGACGCTTGCCAGAAACTGTGAGTTGCTTTGCATTGCTTGTTGAGCGAATGCTTTATATATATATATATATTTAAAGGATTATATATATATTAAAAGGATTCAAGTTTTCTGGTCCATTTGATTTTGCATGTAATTGGATTTTTCTGGATTTCTAACATGGCGAAATATTGACTACCGGATTCGTAATTAAACGACATATTTTCCACTACTTTTCTAGGTCTTTTCTAATCAACAATCACACGACATGGGAATTGATCTCATTACCAAAGAGAAAGGGGAACCAAACACAACAATTTGAGAAATTTCACTCTCCAGGTGGACATAGCGTTTTCGATTATATGAAATAGAAACTTCTTCATTAAGAATATATTTTTTGGCACTACAACCTCGCCGCATGTCTGCTGGAGTAATGTGCCAACTTATGTAGTGGGGAAGTCGAACCTAGGTCACGCACGTATCAATGTCCATTACATAACACCCCGACCTCTAGGATGGGGTTAATAAGCCACCGCATCATACATGTAGTGAGCAATTTAAACTTAGGTAATACTCCTACAGATGTGCTTTGCCATTATGCCAAAACGGTTTGGAGAGATGTTATTTGACCTGAAATGACAATGTATATTCGTCAGTTTTCCAATCTCACTATTGAAATATAGTTGTGGAATCTTGGTATTTAACAAAAAATACTACAGTCTGTTATTTTTCTAGGAACATAGAGCCTTCAGTAATTACTGCGTCGTTTGTCAATTTTAATAGCTCATGGCTAATGCTTTAATGAAAGAATGTCAATGGAGATCTAGTTTTAAAATTTTGGCTTGAAATTATCCAATTGTTTAAAAATATCCCATGGAGCTTTTTATATGTTTATTTGTTTCAACTTTAAACTGTAAACCTTTAATCCTATGAATTTCTGCATCTGATAAGGGTTCTCTGTGGCAGTTAAAATTAACCTCAAATTGTAAAGAGCCTTTATATATTATTATATATCCATATAATTTTTCAATTAATGGTTAAATTAAGCCGAGTTTGAGTCATATAGCATGATTTGTCAAAGTTTGTTTTGTAAATTCTAGCCATAGGATCTCAATAGGCTGTAACAAGTGCGTCCTGACATAGGGAAGGAAAATATATTAATATTTATAAATGAGTGAAGTTACAGTGTTCCATGGAGTTTTGTAACGGAGGGGGATGGGTGTTAGGAAGAAAAATGAATGAGTTTAAGGCCCCCAAAACCTTTTTGATTTGCTACAAAGTGGCTACCACTGATTGAGCATGCAATAGATGGTGAAATGCTTAGAAATGATTGCTAAATGACATTGTCGTAGGAACTCAGTGTTTGCAGATGTTTGCTTGTGTCCAAACAATGCTAGCTTGTGGAAAGGCTGAACACTAGCTAATAACAAGGCTAATGCATTTGAAGCATGTTTTTACACAAAAGAGGCCGTGAGAGGTATGACCTTGGCACCATGGGTGGAAAAAGGTTAAGGCATGGTGCCAAGGTTAAGGCAAGTGCCAAATAATTTTAAAAATATGCTAGAGGAAACGAATATCAAAGTTGATCCAAAACGTAATGTGAAATTGCAGGGGTATGCAATTTTTCATGTTAGAAAATGGATTTGTTGGGCAATGAATTTGTCCCTATTAGCTTCCCTTGTCTTAGGATCTTCCCGTTCTGACCTTCAGTCTATAGTGCATAATGTTAGTAAGACATGAAAGATATCTTTAATCTTTTCAATATTTCAAAAAGTCAGGACATGCTCTTGTATGGTGGGAAAGTTATTTAACATCTTTCGAAAAGGAGAAGAAATTGTTTGTGTATATATGGGAAGAATTGAAGGAACCACTATGTAAGAATTTTTATCCTATTCGGTACAAAATTAGTTAGAAAATCAGGTGGTTTTATCTCAAATAGGACAATGGGCAAAGTGTGTAGGATTACACCACAGAGTTTAGAAGAATGGCCATGGTATTGGGCAAGGAATTGGAGAATGAGGATTTGCTTATAAAGCACCTTAGAGGTCTTCACACCCACATCAAATAGAGGGTAATCACCACCAATCCATAATACTTGGAAAAAACTTGTGTCCAAGCATGCTATGTAGAAGGTGAAGAACAACTACTATACCCAACAAAGGGTTTGGTAGTGGGAGACCAAGAAATACTTAAAGAGGATGTGGTGTTGCAGAAAAATATTTGAGGAGCCTTGGCAAGTTGGACTCAAAGGGAAAACAGCAAGGCAAACGAAATGGTACTTAAATGAAGAGTTGGCAAAGCTCTTTCCTCACTTAAGGTCTCATTAAGCTTTTTGTGGCACCAATAAACTTATTTAAGAAGGGAGGTGTGATCCATAAGGATAAGAAAGTCTTATTTGATCAAAGAAATCATTTCAAAAGTTGCAAGTCTTAGAAACTACTGACTTTTGTTAGCAGCATGAAATTGCTTGTCCTTTTAGTGGGTGATTTGAAAATTGCCGGCTGCCTTGAAGCAGCAACTTTGAAACCGGTGGGAGTTCACAACTACTGTGATGATTAGGAAACTGTAAAATGAACTTCAAATCTTATCAGAGCTGGATCCTAGAAGACCTATGGAAAATCGAAAGTAAGAATTGTGTGTAATACTTCTAAGTTAGATTTTGCGTCTAGTTTAAATGTGTTGATTGCAGAACATTGATTGATTTCTATGTTTGCAAGAAAGAAAAGAATTCTTATTTGTATCAAAGGAGAAGACACGTTCAAGAGAGGACGTGTCTCCACAAGATGGAGACACGTCTGCTCATGGGACGTGTCTCTTGAGCGCACGGGTTCTCATGTTAATTACGGTGGTTACCAAACTTAACATGCAACAAACAAAAATCTTATGTTATCCTTGAGTACGTCTATAAGTAAGAGCAGTTCGATTAAGAATAATGATGATGCATAGCCTGCAATCATTATTCATTTCTGACCGAAGCTATCTTAACTTAACACTCCCTCTTAGCTAGGGAAGATACTTCAAGACGAATAAGAGGAGATATCACCTTCACACGTGATATTGAATATGATATGTTTCTTCAATATTGTCAAGTCACATGACATTCTTCATAACACATCTTTATTATGGTATGTGCACTGACATCAAGTCACATGATGTCTACCATAATGATTCATGGCATATCCATAGATATGTATAGATATCCACCATGATTATCTCTTAAGGATCACAATGATCTTCAAATGACATCAAGTCCCATGATATCCATCAAAGTGTCCAAGAGATACTATCATGACATGTCCACAGATATCAAGTCACATGATATCTATCATGATAGCTCAACTCATCATTGTAGAGTTGTCACTTTACAATGTCACATACAAGTGTTCATTATTAGAAAGATCGTCACCTTTCAATAATGTACATAGGGGGAGCGGGTCCATAAGGTCATGGAGTCACACACATGACAAAAGAGTTTACACATTAAACATCTTTAAATATATTAGTACAACTTCTAAACAATTTTGAATTTCAAACATAATATCAAATTACATTTCAATCATACCAAGCTTCTTCCTGAAGTGTTCAACCTTGATTCGGGAGAGAGGTTTGGTGAGAATGTCTGCTGTTTGATCATTTGTACTAATATACTCCAACTGGATCACATTCCTTTCTACCATTTCTCTTACATAATGGTAGGGGATCTTAATGTGCTTAGATCTACTTGAATAATCGATTTATTAAAAGAGCTTTGATGCAACTCTATTATCACAAATGGAATGGATGGTGAGATCTTAACAAATTAAAGAGTCCCACAAGCACTGAGCCATATCAGCCTTGCCCTGTGAGAGGCTGCTGCAAATGTGGCCCGCCTCAATGAAAGCTTGGCTACAAAAGACCGCTTTTCTCAGACCAAGAGATCATAAATGGTTCCAAACCTGCTAAATATCCCTGATGCTTTTTCGATTGGCTATACTTCCCAAAATTCCAATCGTGAGTATCCATGTAGATCTAGATGATTATTTTTGTAAAGAAGACCATATCCAATAGTGCCTTTGAAGATATATCTCAATATATATGTTTCACTCCGCCTATAAGATGAATTTCGTTCTGGTTACTATGAACTAGCGAAGCATTTACCGATAGTACATCAGTCCGTGTTAACTAAAAATACTCAAAGATTCACCATTTGTCTGGCATAGGGCTGAATCAGACACTTAATCTCCCCTGGCCATGTTTCTTTCTGGCCAGGAAGGTTGGTTTCCATGGGTGTAGACATGGGTCTACAATCCAACATTCCAAATCTCTTCAGAATATCAATAGTATACTTTCCTTGGTTTAGTATGATGCCATCTGGTTTCTGCCAGACTTCCAAACCAAGAAAGTAGTGTAAAATGCCCAAGTCTTTCATGTCGAATTCGGAAGTTAGATCCTTCTTTCCTTGAGCAATGAGGTGATCTTCTCCTGTTATCAGCAGGTCATCAACATATAAAATAATTATTAACATATCACCTTTAATTACCTTAAAGTAAAGATTTGGGTCTGCATCATTCTTGGAGAATCCTAGTCCCAAGAGGTAGCTGTCAATTCTTTCATACCAGGCCCTGGGAGCCTGTTTAAGTCCATATAGTGCTTCTTTAGTCTGCATACATGTGAGTTAGGTTTATGTATCACAAAACCTCGGGCTGCTCTTAAATAAACTTCCTCTTCAATGGTTCCATTTAGAAGGCGCTTTTACATCCATTTGATGTGATCTTCTAGCTTTTAGTCAGCCGCAGAATGACTAATACCGCCTCTACTGGTAACGTGGCAATGTGTGTAAATGTTTCTTTCATAATCAATGCCTTCCTTTGTGAAACTCTTGCCACAAAAACGCCTTTATGTTTTCTATACTTCCATCGCCAGATGTTTCTGATTTTTCCTGAAGAGCTAGAAGAGACGACAGCTTTTCTTTTGGTCTAGGCACTATATCCCATAAATCATTCTTTAGAATGGACTGATACTCTTCCGTCATTGCGTCCTTCCATACTTGATGTTTGAAGGCTTCTGAAACACTGGTGGGTTCTGAATTTATGATGTCATTCATTAGAGCAACGTAGCTTGAGAACCGTTTGGGTCTTTTACTCTCCCTAAACGTTCCTTTGGGTGCTGCATGATTCTTAGCTTCTTTGATCATCTTTCTAGTCCAAAGTGGTCTCTTCTTGCCGTTGTCATTTGTATTCTCATCTGAAGTAGATAGAAGTTCATTTGGTATTTCCTCAGGATTCTCCCTCTGAATCTCAGGGGTAGGATCCTTGTCTAAGACTCTAGGTGAATAAGTTTCTATCTCATTTGAACTTCTTGCCCTTTTGAATTCAATGTCTTCTTCAAAGATGACATCTCTGCTCAATTCAATTTGTTCCTGCCTGGGTATGAAAATCCTATAAGCTTTGGAGGATTCACTATATCCCACAAAATATCCCTTTCTTTCCGGAAGGTTCTAGTTTGAATCTCTTCTCTTTGGGCACATGAATATAGATTGGGCAACCAAAAATCCTAAAGTGACTAATATCAGGTTTTATGCCAGTAAATGCTTCTTCAGGAGTTTTGTTATCTAGATGAGAATGAGGACACCTATTTTGAATGTAGACAACAGTTCTAGAGGCTTCACTTTAATGAGGCTCTCAAGTTTTGGTCAACATTGTTTCTTTGTAGTTTCTATTAATGAGCCTTATTTTTCCTTTCAGCAACCCCATTTTGTTGAGGGTTGTAGGCTACTGTAAACTCCCTCTTAATCTCAACATTCATGCAAAATTCCTTAAAGATTTCAGAGGTCTATTCTTTCCCATTGTCTGTCCTTAAAATTTTGATTTTCTTCCCAGAGATGTTTTCAGAGAGAGCTTTGAACTCTTTGAACCTTTTAAGGATTTCTATTGACTCTTTACACTTAAGAAAATAAATCTAGGTCTTCCTAGAGAAGTCATCTATAAATATGACATAGTATAGGAAGCTCCCATTTTGAGGGTATGTGCATAGGTCCGCCATAAATCGAGTGAACCACTCTAACACATTTTAGTTTTAATTAAGCTATTGTGAAAAGGATCCCTGGTATTCTCCTTCCTAGGGTGCTAAACCTTACAAGCCCTTCATGAGTTTATTTTAACTTGGTAATTCTGAGAGTTACAAAGTTTTTCCAGCATGATGGAAGGGGCAATCTGGAAACACAGGTTCTAATCTTCTATGCCAAATTTCTATTTGAATTAGAAGTATTGGCGATAAGGGCTTGCTTGACTTCAGTGCATAGTTTATAAAGATAACCTTGTCTTACACCTATGGTTAGAGCTTTCTTTATAGTTGAGTTCTTAGGCCATGCCATAACTTTCCAATCCATAAATGTAACTCTATATCCATTGTCTTCAAGAGTAGAGATGGATATTAGATTCCTCTTTATCCCAAGTACGAATAAAACTCCAGTGAGTTGAAGGGAGAGACTAGATTTCAATGTGATGGAACAAGTTCCAACCCCTTTTACTTGATGTGTAGAATCATCCCCAATTGTTACTTCTTCATCAGTCTCTTCAGTCATAGTGTCTAAGTGTTCTCTAAATCCCGTAATGTGCCTCGAAGAACCACTATCAATCACCCAGTTGTTGATATTGTTAGATACTTGATTTGATAAGGCTGAATAGAATACAAATTTCTCAGAATCATGGTCTGAATTTGACTTTCCTACTTTAGCAAATGATGCTTGTTGATTTGATCTGTCCAGGCACTTCATTGCATAGTGCCCATATTGATCACATCTAAAACATTGTATTTGAGAGATGTCTTTCTTCTTCTTGAATGACCCTTTTCCATGGGAATTTCTCTTTCTCTTAAATGATCCTTTCCCATAAGATTTTTTCTTACCTTTTTTATTAGATGATGTGTTGAGTACTTGAATTTCCTCATCTATGGATTTTTGTTTGTTTTCTTTTGTTGAGAGTCTTGTTTCCTCTTGAAGGCAGTCTGTTCTTAGTCTATCAAACTTGGGGAGTTCAGATCTCGCACTTATTCCTTGAACAAATGGCTCCCAAGAGTTTGGTAGGCCTCCTAGTGCAATTAGTGTTAACTCTTTGCTATCAATTTGATATCCAATTGTAGATAATTGATCCCTTAGTTCAATGATCCTCATGAAGTATGCATTAATAGTTTCTCCTTTGTTTATTTGGACATTGTTGATTTTCCTCTTTAATGCAAGAGTCCTACAGGTGTTGTTTATCTCATAGGTGCTCTCAAGGGATTTGAACATTAGATATGCAGTTTCATGTTTTGCTAGAATAGGTACTATGTGGTCCCTAACTGCATCTACTAGGATTTTCATGGCTTTTTCATTATTCTCAATCCATTGTGTTTTCTCAGGATCATCCTCTGGTTCCCCCTTGTTTTCTTTCACAATTGAGTCTAACTTATTTTCCTTGAGAATCATCATGATTCTGAATTTCCATGAGGTGAAGTTGTTTGCTCCCTCAAGACGATCTTCAAATCTGATCATATTTGACATTATGGAGAATGTGAAGTGAATTCGATTTTTTTTTTTCAAAAATACGAATTTTTCCTAAGAGTCTGATATCTAGATTTGATTTGGATTCACTCAACGTGGCTCTGATGCCATGTAAATGAATCAAATCTTATCAGGGCTGGATCCTAGAAGACCTATGGAAAATTGAAAGCAGGAATTCTGTGTAATACTTCTAAGTCAGATTTTTGCGTCTGGTTTGAATGTGCTAATTGCAGAACATTTATTGATTTCTATGTTTGCAAGAAAGAATAGAATTCTTATTTGTATCAAAGCAGAATACATGATCAAGAGAGACGCATCTCATGAGAGGACGTGTCTCCCCAAGATGGAGACACGTCTGCTCATGGGACGTGTCTCTTGAGCGCGCGGATTCTCATGTTAATTCCGATGGTTACCAAACTTAACATGCAGCAAACAAAGATCTTATGTTATCCTTGAGTACGTCTATAAGTAAGAGCAGTTCGATTAAGAATAATGATGATGCATACCCTGCAATCATTATTCATTTCTGACCGAAGCTATCTTAACTTGAATAAAACCCTTAGTTTGCACAAAAGGGAAGTTTTGTCCTGATTTAAAAAACATGAAATTTGAAGTTTAGAGTCTACAAGGAGGACTTCCCAAATTCATTATAAGGACAAGAGGGAGTTGGATTGTATCAGGGAAGGTAGGTTTGGATGTTGCAGAACAAAGAGCAAAATTCCATTTTAATTCATACCATAGGCTTAAACTGTGTGTTTGTAGTCTAGTGGAGCTCAGGGCAGTTTGTATTCCACACTATTTTACAACTCATTGTATTTTTCTAACTTGAATAATAATTTGGTAGAAGTGCATTTGCCAACACCAAAGCTGGTTTTATGCTTTTGAGGGGTTGCCATCACAATCTATACTTGCATTGATTCTCACTTTCTACAAGTACTGCTTTCTGAGCTTATGGGTCTTTTGCACACACACACATACATTTAATTAACGAAGTGTGAATTACAGTCTGCATTCTCACTTCTCCAGTAGTATCAAATAACATGATCTATTGGTCTTTAGGTGTAGGATTGATGATGCAAAAGTCTGATTTCATTGTAGGATAAGGCATACCAGTGACATGCCAAATGGTGCACTTGTCTACGATCTCCTTGCCATTAGGCATTTCCTTTTTATCTTACATCATCATCATCTTGTGTGTGTGTTTCTCTCTCATTTTATATATGTATGGTGACACTTCATTTATAATCTCTAGGTGGTGTTAATTACATTCCGAAGTGTGAATTATAGTCTGCTTTTTCATTCCTCCACTGACACCAAACAGTATCATCTAGCATCATGCCAAATGGTGGTAGTTATCTGCCACCCTCCTGTCACTGGATGTTGCCTTTTTCTATATCAGCACCATCATCATTTAGTTCAGTCCATCCACGACATGGTCTGGTATTTGGTACAAGGAAGTCATTTCATCAAATCACATCAGTCAATTATCACCTATATTTCCTCATTAAATGTTGCTTGCATAATCTTTATTGCATTTGCATTGATCTTCGTATTTTTTCATATGTTATGTTTGCTAACCAACCTGTTGTAAAGCAAAAATTCTCTATTGCTCTTCGTACTTTTTCATATGTTATGTTTGCTAACCAAAATGTTGTAATGTAAGAACTCTCTATTGCCATTCTGTTGCCATGTCTGAGCCTTAGGGGTATTGCTAGATTGGCCTGTCCAGGGTTGCATGACTTAGGAAGGTCATTCCTTAGGCAATGCACTTACTTGGATGAGTTAAGTTTTATTTAGCCCTTGGAAAAGCTAGTTCAAAAAATGAATTTTTATCAACTGGATATTTGTACTTCCTTTATATCTTCTCTATTGCTCTTCGTACTTTTTCATATGTTATGTTTGCTAACCAAAATGTTGTAATGTAAGAATTCTCTATTGCCATTCTGTTGCCATGTCTGAGCCTTAGGGGTATTGCTAGATTGGCCTGTCCAGGGTTGCATGACTTAGGAAGGTCATTCCTTAGGCAATGTACTTACTTGGATGAGTTAAGTTTTATTTAGCCCTTGAAAAAGCTAGTTCAAAAAATGAATTTTTATCAACTGGATATTTGTACTTCCTTTATTTTCTCTAAAAAAATGATGCTTTATTGTAATTCAAAAACTCCGGATTTAGAAAGGAATCTCTTTAGTGAGACCTTTACTCGAATTCACAAACTCAAGCAATTTTGGTAATCGATTATGTGGAACATTTTTTTTGAAACTGCTAACACTTGCGACCAGTTTTTTTCTTTTGGAAGTAATATTGACGTGCATAGAAAATATATTCTATGGGCAGTGTTTAGTCTTAATGTGCTAAAGGTGTTATTTGTTTTGATATGATATGATTAAAACTCAAATGCTGCAAAAGTACATGTCAAGCAATAATAGATATGATATGTTTTCTAATGATAGGTATGACATTAATTATTAAATACAATTGCAAAGTCTAATGATAGATACCTAGTTGAATGGTCTATACTGGTGCCAACATCTTCCCAGCACAAATTATGGATTCCGTCCTCGGAATACTGGAAGAATAACCCACAAAGGATTGACCAACTGCTTTAACTGCTAAGTATGTAGGTACAAACACTAAATACATGTTCAATCCTTTGTAGACTTGCAACAAAAATTCTACACATGGGTGCCTAAACCATGCTAACTCCCCTTTTTCATGTCCCTTGTGTGTGAACCAATTCTTGTCACCTGTGTGCACCTGCATTTTTTGTCTGTGTGAGCTCCCAGTTGTGCTATGAAAGCAAGTCTAATCAGAAGCAAAATAACCAATCAGCAAGAAATCTGAACCACTGTCACTGTCCAATAACTGTGTGCACTTGTGTGCATACTATATACCCTTGAATGCATATGCTCCACTGTCTTTGCACAATCGTGCACATACAAGAATTTAGGCGTGTAAAACTCCATGTGCACATAACTTGAAGTCCATTGTAGCAATATGTATTGAAAATCATTGTGCATGTTAACACTCAAAGGACATTATTGTCATGGTCAATAAGTCATCTGAGAAAATATTATCTGTGTGTAAATAAGTTTCCGGCTCATTCAAATGACATCTGAAAACCGTGCATTCCTGTCTGCATCTTGCATTGATCCATATCTAGTCAGTCTGAAAATTAGCAAACAGGAGAACACAAACACGAACACTGATGAAAACAGACTCATCACTTCACACATACTGAAACTGCACTTAAACCTGGTTTCTGGGAATAATTATTCTTTGCGTGCAATCTAATTATCTTCGGCGCATGTTTTTCATTTTATTTTGAGCTATATATCCCATTGTGCACAAATATATGCTATTACACCCTGTGTATAACTGCAGGTAATCTGAATCCATATATGTTTAGCTTTTACAAATAACTACGCTAGGTCTCCCTCTTTCTTGGGCTGTGCATTTCCATAATAATACAAACCTATGCTTATAACTGTGTAGAGCTTCCACCATATGCAAAGTTAAAAAACAATAATTCGTGCTATTATCAATTTATCATGCTAGGTAGCAAAGTTAACAAATTCTTAAACCCTTATGCACTCTGTGCTTTGTCTCTCTGCACCAGTCTTTTCCACATAAACACACT
>VDFB02139630.1:0-18938 GCA_007258455.2 Sequoia sempervirens | reverse complement strand
ATCTTGATTACTTTAACATATACTTACTTACAGAAGTACAATCCTGAGTAAAGGAATACAACATAAAATTTGAATGCAAGATTATCTTTCAAACCTCTTAATTTCTGAATAAATTGCACTGTTTCAGTATATTATTATTACTCTGAAACCTGTATTGAAATTGGGAATTACACTATCAGTCAGCCTGAGCTTGGAAAGAATAGAAATACATACTGAAAACAGAAAACACTGTTCCATTCAAACAAATTGATTAAATCTTCTTTCTAATAGTGCACTCAAAAGTATTAAGACATATATGTTCTTCTTTAAAAACAGAGCCTTTATCCAAATCAGAAAAGGGTTACTTACCAAAGAATAAACAAAATCTTACTACTGAATTTACAAAGGATGTTCTGAAATTCACATTTGAAATTCTTTTAGAATTAATTGAATGATTGAAACATGTACGAAAATGCATAATTTTCTGCTTTGGTATTTATTCATACTTCACTATGGTAACTTCCAGGACAGGGTGCCGAAGGTGGGCCAACAGAGACGGTAGTATTACCTTTTCTAAACTACCATTTACTTGTATTATTTATGCTTGGCCAAGCACTTGTACCATTGAAATAGATGGTTTTGTTTTTAAAAGCCTAGAAACATATATTTATTTGAGTCTCTGCCACCTCCTGTTGCAATAAATGTGTTTATTTCTCATGTTAGAAATGCATATAGGCATCAGGCACGCATCGAGAGTTCCCTCTTGTTTTACTATTTCGGGTTGCTAGGCTCTTTTATGTAGGGCCGCAGATTCCTTCGAGTTAGGAAGGAACCCGGGGAAGTCATGGACTTCGTGGTTGGCCGGAAAAGGCGCCTGAATCACATTCTTGGCCCCAGCTTGCAAGAAGACCGAAGGTGTCACGGCGGTTGGTGGTTCCAAGTTTTATTTGCTATTGATGTACTTGTGTATTATTCAGGATTGGCTTGTGAAGCCCATTGTAAATGTATATGTATTTGACATTCTTTGTTGAAACTTTGAAATAGAAGTATGATTTGAAAGTATCTAATGTAACATTGATTTGAGAAGTTAAAGTTTTATAAATTAGCATAGAAAAGATGTTTCTATTAGAATTGTTGATTCTTCCAAGTATGGTTGAATATATGAGGAAAGTCATTGAAATACTTATGCTTTGTATAAACTTGATACATTACATTGATATTATTATTATGAAATGCAATTTAAATTCTCTTTTATTAAGCTCATTTGGAAGTGTTATGAACAATGTTGATTACTTGGAAATCTTTTGTAATTTGAATAAATTGAAAATACTCTTAATTTCCCTTTTATACTAATTTGAACGGATTGAAAACACTCTTAATTTTCCGAGCGCTACAAAAGTGAACTGAAACTGAATAACAACTTGCTGCAATACAGGCTTGCAATTTGCTATGACAATAACCGTTAAAGAAAACTAATGAGCAAAGGCTCTTATTTATAGAGAAGCAGAGGAGTAGGGAACCCTAAAATCTCCTTGCTTTCACAATCTTATTACACAAGTAATTGGTAAATAATCGATATTATTAACAGGAGCAATGTGCTCAATAAATACTATACAGGATTTACAAAAAAGCCGAAAGGATAAGATCGGAGACGATCTTATCTTCAGGAATAGCAGGAAGTTTCTAAAAGAAACTTTAGATAAGATCTCGGACAACAAAGCACGC
This sequence comes from Sequoia sempervirens, assembly GCA_007258455.2. Lineage (NCBI taxonomy): Eukaryota > Viridiplantae > Streptophyta > Pinopsida > Cupressales > Cupressaceae > Sequoia > Sequoia sempervirens. The sequence continues at coordinate 17,234 of VDFB02139630.1, read as the reverse complement.
ATCTTATCGTGATATTTTACAATATTTACAATATTGAGCATTAATAAAATAATGTTTATTTCTTAATACCTCCCTTAATGCCTACCCGACGCCACACCAAGATGCCCCCAATTTTACAAAACCCCGATTCCACTGTGCTTAATTTGGTGAGAATGTTCCTGGTTCGTCCTTCGCTGGAACATACAAAGAATCAATTCGATTTGTCTTCAAACCATTTCTAATGAAATGACAATGAGTTTCCACATGCTTGGTTCGCCATGGAAGACCTGATTCTGCAGTTTGAGAACTCCCCCGGACATCACGTAACAAGGAAATGGACCGCTTGAGATATTTGCATATCCACAAGCATCTGGCGAAGCTAAACTGCTTCACATGCTGCTTTTACTGCTCCCTGATACTCTGCTTTTGTCAAGGAGAGAGCCATTGCCTGCTGCTTCTTACTAGTCCATGTGACTCCACCGGATCCCAAACCGGAACATTATACCTTATGTTGATTTCCGCCATCAATCGAACCTACCCAATCTAAACTGCGGAACCTAATCGAAGCTTAGGATCGACTGAAAAGGGCCAAGAGCGCCCAAAATCAATAGTGCCCTTCACATAATTCAGCACACGCTTCGTTGCTACCCAATGATCAGCCTTGGGGGCTGTCATGAAGCGTGATATGTAGCTCACGGCAAAACTCAAGTCAGGTCTAGTGGCAGTGAGATAGATGAGGCTGCTCTTACTAGCGCGTTCAACAATGTTTCATCTAATACGAATCGGATAGGCCGACAACTTAAGCCCTTTTTCCATGGGTGCGTGGAGGCGGTGCTCGGTAATCCTCGCAGATTCGAATCCTATCCGTAAGACTTTCGGAAAGCATACTTGACCGGGAGATGAAATGCTACTTTTGTCCGGCCAAACCTCAACACCTAAACAATAATGAGGCTCCAGTCTCATTATGTCAAGAGTTTTGGTATCAAGTCTCCGCTTTTGATCTCTTCGATCAAATGTGCCGAATCGCGAATGATCAAGTCATCCACGAAAACAACAAGCAAGATCTCATTACTGCGATTCTTTACATACGTGTTCGAAATGTGATGGACTCCTCCTCAGCCATGATCCGTGAGGCACGGTCAATCTTGATGTACCAAGCCCGGCAGGAGCCTCGCCTGCGCCATGAGTGCTTTGACCAATCTGCACACCTTCTGTTTTTGACCAACAACTTTGAAACCTGGAGGCTGCATCATGTATACTTCCTCCTTCAACTCACCGTTGAGGAAAGCACTCTTTACATCCATCTGATGGACCTTCCAACCAAATTGGGCTGCTAAGGCAAGGACGAGCCGTATGGTACTCATTTTGGCTGTAGGAGCAAAGGTCTCCTCATAGTCAATGCCTTCTTTCTGTGAGAACCCCCGTGCAACCAGATGAGCTTTGTACTTGTCAAGGGTTCCGTCAGCTTTGTACTTCACCTTGTACACCCATTTGCAACTAATGGGCTTCTTCCCTAGAGGAAGATCAGAAAGGGTCCAAGTGTGATTCTTTTGAAGACTCTGGTATTCTGATTCTATTGCCTTTTCCCACTCAGGTATCCCTTTTGCCTCTGAATATGTCTGAGGCTCATAAACACTGTGAATGTTGGCCATGAGAGCAAAATTCACTATAGACTGTTGTTTGCTCTTGTTTCTGGATGATCTACCCTCAATGAGCTCATCAGCACGAAGATCACTGATAGTCTTAGCCCACCATTTCGGTCGGAGAGTAGATGTGCCAACATCAGATGCAACAGGAGGAGCTGGATCTGGCTGTGGATCTGGAACATGTTCAGCAGGGAGATGTTCATTACCATCTGGAGGAAACTCAGGTTGAGCATCATCAAAGACGAGGTCTTCGTCATCCCTCCCATCAGGTGAACCTAACGAAAGTCGAACACCCACATCAGGAGCCTGTAGAGGCTGATCCTCTGAATGCTGAACAGGTGAAGAAAAGTGAAATGGACCTCGTTCCTCATCAAACACAACATCTCGACTGAAGATAAGACAATCAGTGTCTATATCAATCAGCCTATATGCCTTGTGGTTGTCACTGTACCCTGTGAACATGAGTTTCTGGCTCTTGGAGTCCAGCTTAGTGCGCTTGGCCTCTGGAATCCAAACATACACAAGAGAGCCGAAAACCTTCAAATGACTGATCCTGGGTTTGCAACCAGACCAAACTTCCTCAGGAGTCTTCCCCTTAACAGCATGAGTGGGTGACCTATTAAGGAGATAGACTGAAGTATTGACTGCTTCTACACAAAACTTGGTAGGAACACTCTTGTGTTGCAACATGGAGCGAGCCATCTCAGCAATCGTACGATTGCGCTGCTCTACAACACCATTTTGTTGAGGAGTGTAGGGTGTGATCAACTGACGTTTTATCCCATGAGTATCACAGAAGTTGGAGAATGCACTAGAACAAAATTCCCCCCCATTATCTGACCTAAGAGTTATGATACAAGAACTAGACTCTTTTTCAACCAAGGCCTTAAACTTTTGAAATACATTAAAAACTTCTGATTTCTGCTTAAGAAAGTACACCCACATTTTCCTAATATAATCATCAACAAAGAGAAGAAAGTACTTGCAACCAGTTACAGAAGAAGTAGACATAGGCCCACAAATATCAGCATGAACTAATTGAAGTACCTTAGAAGCGCGCCAAGAGTCGCCATCCTTGAACGGTGTGCAATGCTGCTTCCCGGCTTGACAAGCACCACAAACGCCCTGATGTTGAGTCTGAATGTCAGGTAAGCCATCTACAAGTCCCTCCCGAGCAAGCTGAGAGAGATAGTGCATGTTCAAGTGCCCGTACCGCTGGTGCCAAAAACTGGTGACAACTGAATTTCTGGCTGCCAAGGCTAACTCCAGAGAATCACTAGTGTCCACAAGCCTGTAAAGGCCATGATCCTCTATCCCAACGGCCACCGTTGTGCGAGACTCACGATCTACAATCGAACATCTGTGCGAGCTGAACACCACATCCATCTGGGGAGAATGCCGCATTATCTGACTGACTGATAGAAGATTGAGCTCGATATCAGGTACATAATACACGTTGAGGAATATGAGATCCCTCCCGCTGGACTGAACTTGAACAGTGCCTGTGCCAACAATTGTGTATTCCTCGCCTCCTCCAAAAATCACTAAGTCAGTGCAAGGGGAAAAGTTTGTGAACCAGTCACGCCTATGTGAGAAATGACGCGAGGCACCAGAATCTATGTACCAAGCAGAGGATTTGACATGGTCTGCTGGCCTCTTTGCCATGAGTGCATAAAGTGCAGATTCCTTCTGCTCAGAGTGCTCGGCGACATTCGCTTTCTGTTGAAACCCTCCCTGCTTCTTTTGCTCAGAAGCCAAACGAGCACGGCAATCTTTCTTGATGTGGCCAAATTTATGACAGTAGTTACACTGGACATTTTTCTTCTTCGAGCTGTTGGAGGTCTGACTTGAGCCTTTCTGCTGTGAAGGCTGACCTTTCCCTTGATGCTTCGGATGAGTTTTGACTGCAAAAGCCTGCTCCATGGAGGATGATGATTCACTGCTACCGAATTGTTGTCTCCAGCGATCCTACTGCAATAGGATAGTGCACAAATTCGGAAACTTGAGATCAACATTAGCAGACGTAATGTTGAGAGTCTCTATGAAGTGTTCATAGGACTTCGGTAGACTCTTCAGGGTGATCACGACCATGTCTTCCTCCTCCATTTTCCGACCAATCGCCTCCAACTGATCTCTGATCTCCTGGATTTTATTCAAGTGCGGTTGCAGAGTTGTTTTCTCATCCATCATGATAGAAAACAGCATATTCTTCAAGAAAAACGCACGGCTTTTATCAGAAGTCTCATGCAAACTCTTCAAGTGATCCCAGATCTCCGTAGCTGATTTGCCAAGTGGAATCTGAGGGAGCTGATCATCAGTAACCGAAAGCTTAATAAGCATGACGGCTTCACGATTCTGCTCATCAAACTTCTCCTGATCCTTACCCGCCGTTTCGGGACGAGTAGCTTTGCCGAGGATCATCTAATCAAGGCAACGGTATTCAAAAATTGTCAGCATCCGCTGCTTCCAGGTGTTGTAATTTTTGCCATTAAATCTCTGACTGCCCTCCAACATTAAATTATTTAAACTGGCCATCTTCACGCTTTTCGAGGCACGAAAAACGTGGTATTAAGAAGAGGCTGATGCATGAAACTTGAGGCACGAATTCCAATGCAAAAATCAGAGGCATATACAAGTACAATCTGCAGAAAGTACAATGTACGGATGGCACAAAATTCGAGGCATGGAAAACGATGCACCCAGAAAATTCGGAGACCAACCCAGTTGAGCTCTTGAAAAACCCACCAAGAATCTGCGATCGAAAAAAAATTCTGACTTGAAATAGATGATGAAAACCTTGGCCGAAGTTGCAGAATGCCCTAGGCGGCCATGAGAGCTCCAAAAAATTGCAGAAAAGAGCTCGAATTTGCACAAAGATTTGACAAAAAGCATGCCAAACCCTAGGCAACCAAGAGGCGACCGCAAATTACACAGAAATGTCACAAGAATGTGAAGAAATACTGACAAAAATGCGGGCCAGAGATTCTTCAAATCGCGGGCAGAAAATCACACAGAAGCAAAACACAGGTTGAGAAACTCGTCGTGCGACCAGAACAAATCGTGGAAGAGATCCCGTCGAAATTCCAACACCAAAAGTTGCAGATGCAAAACCCGAGATCGCGCACAACCAAGAATTCCAGGCGCTAACTCTCACGAACTGGCCAAGAGTCGAAGGGATCACAAACCCACGAATATGCGAGCACAGCCACGAAATTTTCAGACAAGCCACAAAAATTATCCAAAATAATTTTCGAATGATGCCCTTCGAAAACGAAAATTCTCAAATTCGTTAGAGAACACACCAGGAAATTACCAAAAAAAAAATTCGAAAAAAATTTTGAAACAAAATAATTTCGAAAAATTTTATTCCCTGTGCTCTGATACCATATTACACAGGTAATTGGTAAATAATCGATATTATTAACAGGAGCAATGTGCTCAATAAATACTATACAGGATTTACAAAAAAGCCGGAAGGATAAGATTGGAGACGATCTTATCTTCAGGAAAAGTAGGAAGTTTCTAAAAGAAACTTCAGATAAGATCTCGGACAACAAAGACGATCTTATCAGGATATTTTACAATATTTTACAATATTGAGCATTAATAAATAAATAATAAACATTATTTTAATAAATCTAAGGCTTGCTCAGCAAGCAAGCTTTATTACTAAATCTAGAAAGAAGATAACATCTAACACCTAAGAAAGCAGAAAAAGCGGGAAATGCCAACTATTACATTTTATCTTCTTTCTCTTCTCAAAGAATGGATAAGGATCATTCCAAGAATAGAAAGAAAGCTTCTAGAAGAAAGTTGCCTTAAAGCTCAATCACATCCGCTAGAAAATTAGAAACTGTGTCCCGGTTTGGTGCATCTATGCCATCAATAGCAAAACACCGCTTTTCTAGAATATCTTCAGCATCTGCGATAGACCTCAGGAAATCTTCGACCTCATTGGCCGCTTTCTCGAACTTTGCTGACATCATGGAAGTGTGACTTGGCAGAGTCTTATGCTTTTTTTTCATCCACCTCTGCGCAATCTTCTTACTGTATTTATCTTTGTGCACATTCCATATCCTTTCACATTTGCCCTTTGAGAGAGTTACACTTTCAAGCCATGGGGGAATGGAAAAACACTTCTCAATCATATCAGGCTTTAGACTACAAATCAATCTGCCATCTGCCGACTGGATCTCCCAGGTTCCTAATTGAGGTGTTGCCTGCGCTCTCCAAGGCATGTAGATCGAACACCGGCTTGATATGATGCAAGTTTGTCTCAGCCGTTTTGATGTAGTCATGATAGAGAGCTGATTCGGTCTTGAAAACATTGGGAGTGTACTCTATTTCGGAAAACTTGAAGAACGACTGTGAACTCGCCCTAGTTCTAACAAGTTTTGAGCAATTTCTATTTTTAGAGTGCTGATTTTCTTGCTCCAATGGACAAATTTTTGAAATTTTTTTTTTCAGATATGGGTTTTGTTTAGAAATTCGTTACAAAACAACCCAGATCGTTCGTTTTTGAAAATTTTGAATTTCGCCTAAAAAAGCAGCAAACCCTAATTTCTTCAATTTTCCCCAAAAAAAAGCTAGCACCTGGGTTTTGTTCAGAATATGATTAGAAATGGACCTAGTTGATTAGATTTGCAAAACCCTGATGGCTGATCAAAAAAGCAGCCAACCCTAGGATTTGAAATTTTCTTGAAGAAAGCTATGATATGGGTTTTCTTCAGAAGACTGATTTGAGAGGACCCAGATGATTGAAAACTGAATGCACTGAGGATTTCGCTGACATGCAAAATAAAAGCAGCTGCTGCAACTTGATGAAGTTCTTGAAAATTTCCTTCAGAAGATTGAAGTGAAAAGACCCAGATGATTGAAAACTGAAAACCTTGGCCTTCTCTTTGAAACGTTTGATCTTCTGAATGAAAAAGCTTGAAAAAGCAAGGGTTTATGTTGCTGGTCTAAAAAATATGATGAAAAACCAGTGAGCTAAGCACTTGAATCTTGAAAAATTTCTTCAAACTTGCTGCTCCAACTTTCTCCTTTGGATGCTACCTGCAAAAAATAATAAAAATAACATGAAAGAGAGGTGTTAAATAGACTTAGGGTTTTGTTTTGCTTTGCTTTCTTTTGCTTTTATTTTCCAAAAACCCTAAATCTCAGTTCTTTGAACTTGGACGCCATCTTCCTTCTCTTGCAATTCCGAATTTTGAAAATCTTAAAAAAAAAATCTAAGGCATGAGAAGTTGGGCACCCTTCTTCTCCAGGGGCGCCCACTTTATCCAGTGTTAGTCAAATTTTGATATCTTCAACTTTTCTTCATTTTGACCTCCTACTTCACCTCTGATTTCCCGTTTGTAGATTGATTCGACAGGCGAGCTGAAAGATGCACGGCAGAGCTAGACTGATTCTGAAAAGGTTATCTTGGAGGTACCTCTGGCGAAAAACTTCATCTTGACCTTCGAATTCATAGGTGCCTTTTCCTTCCAGGGGCGCCCATTTTGTCCAGAGTTAGCCATTTTTGTCTGACTTCAAATTTCTTCATTGACCCTTCTTCTACAGATGATCTCGTTGAATCTGGAGCTCCCGACATCGGATTGTTTGCTTATTGTGCTCATTGCGAATCTGACGAAGAATCAGGAGGGGTCTTCTGGGAGAGATTTTGTCAAAAAGTGGATTTTGACCCCTCAAAAATTTGGGTGCCCATCTTGGCTGGGGGCACCCATGTTCACCAAACTTAGTTTATTTTTTCACTTTTTTGTGTTTGCTTCTGAACTTTGAAATTCAGCTCTTACCAGACCCCCTGTTCAACTTCTTGCATCTTGCGACTGCAGCCTCCGATAGACGTGCTGGATATCTCATTGGAAAGCTGGATCGATTGCAAAGAGACCATATTAGAGCAACTTTTATGAATTCATCTATTTAGCCCCTTGAAATCTTGGGCGCCCTTCTTCACTAGGGGCGCCCAAACCCTCCAGACTTAGTCAATTTTATCTTTGACTTCCTTCAGAGTTTGAAACCTTCATTTTGTACCTTTGACTTCGATTTGAATTTGCTAAAGATTAAGCAGTCGAATGATCTAATGGAGACAGGTACGTCGAAGCTGGCTGAATACTGAAAAGAGCAAGCATATTCTCAAACCCTAATTGCTGGATTAGGTTCCTCAAAAAGCTGGGCGTCGTTCTTCACCAGGGGCGCCCGCTTTATCTAGACTTAGTCAATTTCTGATAACTTTCATTTTCTCTTGTTCTGACATTAGTTTGGATACCTCCGTTCAACGCTAAATTCCTGATGATTGGACTATCCGTTGACTGCACCATCGGACTCACTGCGGAGCTGGCAGAGAACTAAGCAACTTTGACTGGATGCATAAACCCTAATTTTATCTTCTGAATGCCCTAAAAATATGGGCGCCCTTCTTCACCAGGGGCGCCCAAAGTCACCAGTGTTAGAAAATTTTCATCATTTTTCAATTTCTTTCTCGTTTTCATGCTCGTTCATGAATTCTCCTTCTATTGAATGCTTGAGTGTTGAATCTGACACCTGGCAGCTAAATGACCTCCATTAATGACCTCGAAGCTCCTGGTATGCTTTTGAAAAAGCAGAATAGACCCAGTAGGGCAAAACTGATTATTTTGAGATTCTGACTGCACCAGCCTGATGTGGACGTATTTTGAGCCAATCAAAATCAGTTTGGAACCTGACAGACCAACTTTCTATTTTTAGAAAGTTTTGCCAGTATCCATTTCCAAAGAAACCCAGAAAAACCCAGAAAATGTTTACTAATTTTAGAAAATTTCTAAAAATAACAGTTTTCCTAAAATTTAGGGATGAAAAACTAAGATCTGGGTTTTGTAGATTAAGTTGCTCTTAGCAGACCCAGATCGTCAGATTTCGACAATTTTGCGTTTTAACCCATCATGCAAAACATGCACACCCAAATTCTAACCTTTTTGACTGATTTAACAAGACTTTTACTCATTTCTTCAAAATATCTGAGTGTAACAAAAATTTTAATTTTGGGGTACAACAAAATGTAAGAATGAGTTATCTTCTGAATTTGAAATGAAAGATCTTGGTCTCTTGCACTACTTCCTTGGGCTTGAGGTATGGCAAAGACCAAATGAGATTATTTTGAGTCAAGGGAAGTATGCTATTGATATCTTGAAGAGGTTCGGTATGTTAGATTGTAAATCAATGATGACTCCTATGGAAGCAAATCTGAAAAAGTTTCATGAGGTTGCAACCACTTCAAATTTAGTTGATCCTACTATGAACAGGCAGTTAATTGGTTCTTTAATGTACCTGGTTAATACTAGGCTTGATATATGTTATGCTGTTAACACTTTAAGTCAGTTCATGTGTGAACCAAGACAAGTTCATCTTGTTGCAGCCAAACACATATTGAGATATGTACGTGGTACAATGGGATATGGTCTAAAATATTCTTCTTGTGTAGAGCTGAACTTGCAGGGGTCCTCTAATTTAGATTGGGCAGGTTGTGTGCCTAACAGGAAGAGCACTTCAGGATGTTGTTTCAGCCTAGGTTCAGCTATGAGTTCCTGGTGCAGTAGGAAACAATCATGTGTTGCTCAAAGTACAGCTGAAGCAGAATATGTTGCAACTTGTGTGGCTTCACAAATTGATCGCAGGATTGTTCGGGCAGCCTTTGAAACCTACAGTGATTCTTTGTGATAACCAAAGCTGTGTGAAGCTTTCGGTTAATCATGTTTTTCATGATAGAACCAAACATGTGGAAATAAAATATCATTACTTGAGAGATATGGTTCAAAGGAAAGCAATTGAGCTCAAATATATTTGTACAGAGCAGCAGACAGCGGACATTCTCACCAAGCCACTTCCTAAAGTGAAGTTTTGTTACTTTCGAAATAAACTTGGTATTGTGGAGAATGATGCTCTTGCTGAGAAAGAGTCTCAACTTTTGTAATTCTTATTCATGTTGTTAATGAGTTCTTCTCTATGAGAGAAGTTCGAGGTGAAATCCCTTGCTAATGCATTCTTCTCTGCAAGAGAAGTTTGAGGTGAAAGGCCTTGTTCCACCCTCTGGGAGTAGCTATGGTGGATCCACCCTCTGGGAGTAGCCATGGTGGAAGTCATATGTAAGACTCCATGACTTAGTTTTTTTGTTTCACCCTCTAGGAGTAGCCATGGTGAGATAACGATTTAATATTGAGAAAATTTGTAATGAGATTTTTGTTGACATTCCTTTTGTTTGCAGCTATGTGTACTTGTCATGTGATGACATATTGAAGTTCTCTCTCTTGCTAAGAGGGAGTGTTGAAATATGTAGCTGCGATAGAGATCTGCATACACCTGATGATTGCCATGTTATATCTTTCTCTTGTCTCCTTGTGTTCGTGCAATTTTTTGGATCACATTTGGCGCCAAGTGTTTGCTGACTTGGCACCGTGCGTATGTCATTATCTATGCTGCCATTCTTATTTTTGAGGAGCTCATTCTTTTATGGAAGTCGACGGTTCCCAGTTTGTGGTTGTCAATTCATTTCTTGAAGGTGTTCATTACTCTTCACCTGTTGCCGCGTATGCTGCTCCACTGTTGTCATTTGGTATTCTCGGAGGAGATATCTTCAGCTTGGCGCGACTTCTCTCTATTCGGCGTTTTGAAGATCATTTTCTATGTGTCGGCATTTTAGTTTTGTGTGTTAGCAGTGATTGAAGTTTCATTTTTATTCATCCTGTTCTGAATGTATTAGAGTCGTTTCATATTATTTTGTGTTGTTGAATAATTCACAATCTGGGTATGTTCGATTGATGAATGTCAATCATAAGTAAGAAAATCTTTTGTATTTGATTCGAGTTCTGAATAAAGGCAACATCATTTTGTGGGCTAGGTTGTTTCCCTCAAGAGGAGGGTTTTTCCCAGGATAAGTCTTGAGTGTTATTTGTCATTCTGTGTTTTGAATTCCTTTTGTTGCATTTTATATATTCTGGTTCGAAATTTAACAAGAACAACACCTCTTCAAAGTAAAAAACCTATGACGCAATCTCTACAAAATTGACTGAGTGTAGAGAAAAAGTGGCAAGTGTTCCCAGGTTCGTAAGAACATTTGTGTCATCACTTCCTTGCCAGTACCAACGTGAGGATGGTGAGTACATTGATCTTAGCAAAGTGCAAATGGAGTTTCAAGACCTCATTCGTAGTAGTTTCAATGGTGAATCTGTTGACTGCAAGTTGAGTCAAATTGCAGCCATGTCAACGAAATTTGATGAAGCAGCTAAAAGCAAAAGGTATTTTCAAAATCAGATTGCAGATGGCAAAGTGATGTTGTAGAGGCATTACATTGTTCAAAGGAGTATCAATGTCCTTGACGAAGAGGCAGTTAGCAGCTTCTTGGAGGATATGATTGCTCGAGTTGGCAACCAGTGAACTATCAGTTGAGGCCTACAACACTTTCCAAAGATAGAATTTAAAACAGCAGTTAACTTGATGCCTTTTCCAAGTTAACTGACGGTCCTCTTTTCATGCATGTCTATCTTTGGAGTTATTTATTGTACAGTTGAAGTTTTCTTTAGTTTTAAATCAGTTAACTGATGTAGTCTTTCCAATTCATTGTGACTTATCTTTGTTTAGACATAGGAATAAATCTTGCAGATTGGCAAAACCGATTGTTAACACAAGGAGATTTTAGGGTTTCCTACTCCTGTGTTTGTGTATAAATAAGAACAGCCTTGCTCATTATTTTTTAACCATGCTTGTGATAACAAAACGTTGAGCTTATTTTGGCCTGCTTTCTTGTTATTCAATCTATGTTCAAACTTTGTTCAATGTAATTTGGTTTGATCGTAAATTGTATGCTTGTCTTCTTGCTACAATTTGCTGTCCCAAACATGTAATTTGTGTTAGAAAGCTTTGAGGAAATAAATCATATGCCTACCTTGCTTTGATCCAAAGTCTCAAAATCTTTTAGTTGTCTTGTTTTATGTTTAACTTGTATAATCTTTATTTCAGATTACATCTCAAAAGTACAATGAGTCTTTGAGGGTATTTTGAAAGCGAGTTTATTGTTTCATGTTTTGCTTTCATAAATCTTTATTTCAGCTTTCATCTGAAAGTACAATGAGTTTTTGGATGTGTTCTCGAAGTAAGTTTGTCTAAGCTTTGTGTTAAAACCAACCATTCCCTGTTTACTTCTAAATTCTCTTGCTCTAAATTTACTTGAGAAGATAGAAGCGTCATTAGTTTAGGCCTAGTTGTAGTTGAAGTTACAAAACCAGAGAAAACCTCAGCTGCAACGCAACGAGTTTTATAACCTTGTGCTCTCAACTAAGATAAAAAGAAGGGCAATTTAGTTTAGTATTTCCTTTTAGCATAAACAGCAAAAGAGGGAGCTTCCCCTCCTAATTTGAAGAGCAGTCTAACTGTGCATAGCTGTCCATTTCCAATAAGCACTCCACAGGCGCGAATTGAAACGCCAACAAAATTGATAGGCCACGACCTATTTTCATTCTTTGCCAGATGATCAGGCAAACAAATGAAGGATACAATGATCAAGGCTGCAATACAAACTGGCTTCAAGGCTAAGGAATCATATCTTTACAGAATATCTGGTACAAAAACATTGCATGGCAATTGAAAGATCTGCCCTTCACCATTTACAATGATCGGAGACCAATCAATCAGACAAGGTGGAACTGTAATGAGTCCAACTTATCTCATAAAAAATGCAGAAAGGAGAGTTAAACATGAGATTGATAACCACAGAAAAAAAATTATAAGTTATAATATATATGAAGAAAAAAGATACTAGCTACAAAATTCATGCAAATAAAAGATATTATATAAAATATCCACCCAAATAAAGGATAAAGATAGAACTTGTTCTATTTTGGCTAGTTCCATTGCTAGGAAAAAAAGTTCAGTTTATTTTTGGGAACTATAACATATAAATACATGCATTTGTAATCAGGCAACGATTGATTATTTTTATATTGATTTGTGATATAACAAAAGATAGTTATTTTAGATTGATTTGTAGTAAGATGAATTATTTTTAAAAAAGGTTTTCTAAGGAGATGAATATTTGGAATGAAATTTATGTAATTTGCATAATGAAGATTGACTGTCTTCAAAATTGAGAGTGGCTCACTTGCAAGCCTGGGCTGTACTGTTTATTTGTCCTAATCTATATAACAAGGTTCGCCGAATTTCAACCAAAAAGTTCAAAATTTGGCAAATACCATGACAGTCCCTAAAAAATTGTATAAATTTGTCTTACTAATCATCTGTATGCAACACAAAAGATTTTATTAAAAATCACTAAAAAAAATGTTGCTTCTTTGTCGGGAAATTCCAGTCATTTTTCAGAGAATGGCATTGAAAAGATAATGAATGTAGTCCTCCACTGTGAAACCATAGACAAGGGCTAGGTTCATAGTGAAAACGCCAGCTACAGTATTGGCTGTACTGTCATGTCCACGTGCACATCAACTACAAAAATGTCAGCTGCGATATTGGTTGCACTATCATGTCCGGCTTCACAATTTGGCAGAGCTCATATCCCTTGACGAAAAAGATTCCACTCACTGCCAAACACACAGCCCTGAAAATTAATGGCTACAGTCAATGCCCCTAATGAGGAGACATAGTTGCATTTATGTGGGAGTAAAAGTTAAAAGGAAATAAATCAACCTTTACTCCCAGCTGCTTGAATCAGTATCTTAAGGTTTTAATTTTTGGTTTTAAATTTTCAATTAATTTTGAATATTATATTAAATGATTATAAATTTAAAAATATGATATTAAACATACTATTATAGTATATTATTATTAATGAATATTTTAATATCATAATAAAAATATTAAAAAAATAGAATTATATTCTTCAAATTAAATCACAAATATTTTCTTGAATTTTATCATTTGACAAATTTGATTTAAATGTTTTCCTTGCGATTGCAGACCCAAACGTGAACCTTGTGATGTGACATAGATTCTAATCATAACAGAATATTACTGCTTATATTTCTTTAAATTTGTTTCCTCACAAACTGCTATTTCAATTTTTTGTAGATATAGTTTTCTAGATTCTTACAATTTCAGTGAGATTTATCCATTAGCCGGGGGTGTTAAGGCCTCTCTTCTTTCAAGAAGCTTGACTTGTTAATGTCACCTTCCTTTGGCCCTCCAATTTGTGTATTGGGGGAGCTGTTAAAGAGTAAAACCCATCTTGTAAAGTCTCTTTGATTTACCGATATTAAATTATTTGTACCTTGTTGGTGTAACTTGCATATGTAAATGTGCACTTTGCATATGAAACTTGCAACACAATTATCTTGAGGTTAGAAACTTAATGGGTCAATCTACATTTGTAATGTCCCTTACCCGATTTTGCCCTAAAATTCACTTGTTGATTAGGTTTAGGGTTTCTTCTTTCAAGGGAATGTTCTTTCTAATGAAATAACCCTGGATTGGAATCTATATTCACCATATTAACAACATATTTGTTAGCATTAATATCTAGATATCCAAAATATAAACATAATCACAAAAGCAATAATGAAGACAGAAGAGGGGTGGCATAGCTAGATCCGCCCAAAGCTATCCATCTAAGCCCAAGGGCACAAGCGTCCCATCAAGACAACCCACCCCTTGACCCCGAGCTAAACGTCCAAACTAAGACCATTCCATCCTCAGAGTGGCATGCTTAGTGGAAACACTCATACCTGCTTTCTCTACCCACGTCATCACCTCGGAAGACACTTAACCTACTAGGGAAGGTCGGCAGAGCTTATAAGTGGCCTAGGCCTACCACCCCTCCATGGCCACAGCGGATTGTTAAGTGGGACCCCCACCCCTCCATGGCCACAACAGATTGTTAAGTAGGGTTTTTAGGCGTCACTTACCTCAAGCCCGCCCCCTTAGTAAGTTTGCAAACACGTAGAAGACAATCTTTAAGTACTTGAATACACTTGCATTCACCTTTAATCATTTTTAAGTCAAAGTAAAGATCTTGGCCTAGAACAAGTACAATCATGATAACATTGAAAGGAACCATATTCAATTCACAGCTAATTATAATCATGATAATATCAATGGAAATCATTGCATCAACAAACAGATTAGCAACTTCTACTATGCTATACTTTTCTACATTAATGAGAAGCAATATATATATATATGCCTACAGATAATCCTATCCATACTCCTTTACTGCTACAATGTGAATAATATCAAGATCATCTCTTTGTTAAAGAGACAATGCTTTTAATCAATACACTAATCAGGATTCGCCATTTCGGGGGTGCAATGATCTAGATGATTAGACTATGCTTGTTTTTCATAAGGTTTTGCATATTCTGTTTTTAGACATGACAAAGGCCATTAAGGATTAGATACAGCACAGATTCAACAGATCGGACATGAAGAAATGTAAGACATAAAATGCACAATTGTTGCATTGGTTATTTCAGTATCTTGTTGGTGATCGATTCTCCTTTTCTAATATTTGAATATGCTAAAGATTAAAGCCAGTGAAATACATTACCTGATTCAGCGTGTCTAATCCCCTACTGTAGGTTCTATTGAATTCCTTATTTATTATCCCCTTTAACTCAGAAATATATTTCAGATCTATTTATTTCCTCCCCCTTATTCCCTATTCTTCAAACTCTATTTCTATCTTTGTCTTTATGGAGAGAGAGACATCCTTTGGCAAATAGACGTGACTCTTTGTTTAAGCATTACTTATTTAAGCTTTGCCACTTTAGTACTAATCGCTGCCTAGTGCCTTCTCAGAGAGACCCGTAACCTTTAGATCTCATTCGCTGTCTCCTAGTCAATAATTCTGGTCTATGTAATTGATAACAATCAGGTTGTTTATTAGTAATCGCTACCTTATTGTATGATTGGAATCGGTGCATAGTGTAATAAGATCTATTTTATTTATAGTTTAAATACAGTTGCTTTTGGTATATCGCTGCCTATTAGAAATCGGATCTGTTTGAAAGGTCTGACTGCTGCTGTCAATATGCCTTTTTAGGAATATTGCTGACTTGTTTATTTTGTCTTTATTGAGCTTTTTTTTTGTTTTTATTCATTTGGTTTTATTCAGCTGCTCTATTATCACTGAATTTTTTTATTGCTGCACTTGAATTAATTGCTCCATCTTTTATTATGGTAATCGCTGTTAATTGCTGCATTTATAATTTATTGGTTTTATATGTATTTTAATATTAATAATATTATATTACAATGATTATAATTATAATAATATTTTAATATTTATTTTTTTATATTGTTATATTATAATTATAATATTATTTATAATAATGTTTAAATTGCAATTATTTATATTTACAATTTTACATTTCTGATATTTATTTTATTTGTATTTAAATATTTACATTTCAGGGTTACAATTTCGGGGACATGACAGTCCTCCCCGCCCAAGATTGCTTGCCCTCAAGCAATCATAATTTACGGTGTTTTTCCATGTAGTGATGATATTAGCTTTGATATGAGTTGGGAGTTTTTAGTGACTTTTACCCACATGATGGTTAGTCTAGTTATGAGGACAATGCATTGACTAATATTCTTAAGTTCTACTATTTCTCCTTACTCTCAAAACCCGCGAGTTGGAGTCAATATAACTTAAAACTACTTGAATAAGAAGTTAAAGCAGACAACCAGGTAACTCAACCAAGCCGGCAAGTAGCTTAACCAAGCAAGCGGGTAGCTCAAGCACACAAGCAAGTAGCTCAAGTAGGCAAAAAGTAGCTCATGCACAAAGGCAAGTAGCTCAAGCACATAGGCAAGTAGCTCAAGCACACAGGCAACCAGCTCAAGTAGACAAGCAGGTAGCTCAAGCATGCAAGCAAGTAGCTCAAGCACACAAACAACCAGCTCAAACAAGTAGGCAACCGGCTAGGCAACCGGCTCAAGCAAGTAGGCAACCAACTCGCGCGCAAGCAACTAGCTCAAGCACACACACAAGTAGCTCAAGCACGCAAGCAAGTAGCTCAAGCAGGCAAACAAGTAGCTCAAGCAAACAAGCAACTAGCTCAAGCATATACAGGATGGCAGGAAAGATGCTTTGATACCACTGTAATGTCCCTTACCCGATTTAGCCCTAGAATTCGCTTGTTGATTAGGTTTAGGGTTTCTTCTTTCAAGGGAATGTTCTTTCTAATGAAATAACCCTGGATTGGAATCCGTATTCACCATATTAACAACATATTTGTTAGCATTAATATCTAGATATCCAAAATATAAACAAAATCACAAAAGCAATAATGAAAACAAAAGAGGAGTGGCATGGGTAGATCCGCCCGAAGCTATCCATCTAAGCCCAAGGGCACAAGCATCCCATCAAGACAACCCACCCCTTGGCCTCGAGCTGAACGTCCAAACTAAGACCATTCCATCCTCAGAGTGGCATGCTTAGTGGAAACACTCATACCTACTTTCTCTACCCACATCATCACCTCGGAAGACACTTAACCTACTAGGGAAGGTCGGCAGAGCTTATAAGTGGCTTGGGCCTACCACCCCTCCATTGCCGCAACAGATTGATAAGTGGGACCCCCACCCCTCCATGGCCACAACGGATTGTTAAGTGGAGCTTTTAGG
>VDFB02139629.1:0-22095 GCA_007258455.2 Sequoia sempervirens | reverse complement strand
CAGTAACAGAGAGGTCAAGTAGAGTTATTCAAAACAGTATACTTTACCTCGACAGCAAGAAGACTAGGAGGGTAAGTGTGCCTAGAGCCGAGCCGCCAGTGGTGAATCCTTCGCTGCCTTCCTCATCAAAACCTAAACAAAAGAAGAGGAATAATCCTCCTAAGCAGCGGTCAAGCTTACCAAACAACTAAAGGCAAGGCGCTTGCCAACGGTTACACATACCTGAGCCTAACAGACGTTCTCTATCACGAGCCAGTTCAGAGGTTAGTTCAGAGCCCGCCAGTACCTGAGGTTCAGCCTCAAGTTCCTACACCAGTTTCAGAGCAGTCACCTATCCCAATTCACATTGAATTGGATTTAGACTCTCCACCTCGTAGTGGGTCTTCTACACACTCACTCTCATCAGTACCTCTTGTCGCTAGTGCAGACCCTTCTAGTAGCATTAGCCGAGACCAATCTTGGATCGAAGCTTAGCTAGGAAGGAAGAGGAGGCAGCCATCTTATGTTCTTAATCATTCTGATTTTGACGACATTTACCAAGATGCGCCAGACAAGAGAGTCAAGAACATGGTTCACGTAGAGAGAAACACTGATATGGAGATTGTCATTGAAACTGCCATACCTCCACAGGGTAAGAACTTGGCTGAGTTAGAATCTCAGGATTTTGAAGTTATCACAGTTAACCTTGGTCGTAGCACACGTCAGACTCAGGTTGATCTTCTACAAGTTGCTACAGACAGTGCCAGGGATTGAATATTGAAGGACGGAGAGGATAAGGCAGCCCTCAAGGCTGAAATCATACAGCTTCGTCAGTATATTTCTAGCCTTGTACATAGACCAGATGCCATTAATACACTCCCGCTGATGCTTGAGCCTCCAGCAGAGCAAAGTCAACTCAATCACTTAGTTGCATATGGCAAGCGTTTGGAGGAGTGGGAGGAAGAATTCGTTGCTAGAGGCCGTACTATGCTCACAGAGTTATATCAGTTGCGGTACAATGCACGAGAGCTCTGTCTTCGTCTTCAGGATGAGGAACGAGATATGGCTATTAACAAACCCCGAGATGAGATTATGATTGCTCACCTGAGCGTGGCGTATGATGCAGTCACAGATGCAGAGGATAGAGAAGCTATCTACTCTTGGAAGACACAATTGGTTTTCAGGGCAAAGATAGAAGACACTTTGGCATCAAAATTGACTGAGAGTAGAGAGCACGTCACTAGTGCACTCCGGTTTGTGAGAACTCTAGTATCTCGCTTACCATGCCGTTACCAGATCGAGGGTGGTGCCTACATTGAGCTTACCGACGTTCAGTCAGAGCTCCAGGCACTCATTCATACTATTTTCAGTGGGGAGACCGTTGGCTGTAAGATTACTCAGCTTACAGTCATGTCAGCATTGTTCGATGAGGCAACGAGGAGTAGGGGCGAACTTCAGTCTCAGATCACAGCTGGTGAGGATATGCTGCATCGACATAGTATTCTCCGTCAGAGTCTCATAGCTCCAGATAGTGATACAGTTAACAATCTCGTTGAGGGATTGATTGCTCGAGACGACCAGTAGACTTCAGTTTCCACCTCTCAGGATAGACATTACAAACAAGAGTTAACTTGGTGTTACCCTTTCAAGTTAACTCGGCTGTCTCACATGCATATCTATTCTGAGATTGCCTTATTTACTTGGAGTTTCTTTTTAGGGTTTTTCGTTAACTGATGGTAGTCTTCCGCTTAACTGCAATAAGGACGTGCATGCTCGCACAATTGTCCATTTTAGATTAGATGTTTTGGTTAACTGATGGTAGTTTTCCAGTTGACTGTATAGTTTACTTCATTAGAGCTTAGCAGCAAAACTTGCATGCATTGCAAGACTGTAGATGACTCAAGGTGATTTTAGGGTTCCCTACACCTTGATGTATATAAATAAGAGCTTTTGCTCATTTGTAAATAACTTTTGCTTGAGAGAGAAATATATGCTGCGCCTACCTTGCCCTCAATATTGCTCTTTTGGTATTTGTTCATGTGTCTTCACTATTACGATTAATTGTTATGCCACATAGGGTTTCAAGAGATTGTAATGGTGGATTCTTTCCATAGTTTAGATAAATCTGTTTTGAACATCTTTACCATTGTAATCAATTGTTATGCCACATAGGGTTTCAAGAGATTGTGATGATAAATCTGTTTTGTGAATCTTTACCATTGTGATCAATCGTTATGCCACATAGGGTTTCGAAAAATTACGGTGATAAATCTGTTTTGTGAATCTTTATTATTACAATCAAGGGTTATGCCACATAGGGTTTCGTGAGTTGTGATAATAAATCTGTTTTGTGAAGTCTTTACTATTTTGATCAAGTGTTATGCCACATAGGGTTTCACGAGATTGTCACGGTAAATTCTTAAATCTGTTTTGTGCCCAATAAACTTATTCAGGTTGAGATAATAGTCGCGCCACCTTTCCTTCAAGTAGAGAATCTGAATTCGTTTATCGTCAGATAGTCAAACCTTGCTCCGTTTCCTCATGCTCTGTTTTCTTGAGGAGATTGGATAGATTAGTTTAGTTGTAGTTAGTGGATCTGCAAAACCAGAAAATACTCAGCTGCAACGTATAAGTTCTTTCAAGAAAGCCTTGTGCCTCTACAGCTGAAACAAAAAGACAGGACATAGTTTAGCTTATTTCCCTTTGCAAGTATTTTTGTCAAAGCACAACGAGGGAGCTTCCCCTCCTAATTTGAAGAGCACTCATCGCGTAGTGTGCATAGGCTGTTCATATCAACTCTTACTCCAGAGGTGTTAGTTGTTACGCCAACAAGCTTCACAGTGACGTGACATGTAAACAGAGATAATTACTTATTCAGGAACTTACTATTTTTAGCAGATGCATTCCGGCAACCACCTCCCAGCACTTCAAAATCGCAAACTGATCGCAATGCAACAGAAACGAGGACAAACGGAGGTCATTTGATATGCATGCAAGACCAATTAGGGCTTCCAGCTTCGGGACCCAAAAAGAGGGGTAAAAAGTCAGAATTTTCGAAAACCGGTGTATACCACCACGATCAGCATCTTTCAAGCTATCCACTGGTAAAATTTGAGGGCAAACGGAGCACTTACTATTTATAGTAAGTCATTTCAGAAACTGGCTAAAAATAGTAAACCAGCAGCAGGCGCCAGTGTCAACTGGTAGGTCACGTGGTGAGGAGCGCGTCATTCAAATTTCAAGTCAATTGGAGCTGTGGAGATATCAGAAGCAAGCAGTTACTATAAATAGCAAGCCACCTTCGGAAATATGCTATTTTTAGCAGGCCAGCTCAGAATAGCAGTGCCAACAGGTTGACAAGGTCATGAAGATCCAGTGTTCAAAATTTCAAATCGTTCTGAGCTTCAGAAGTGTAGAAATCAGAGGACTTACTATAAATAGCAGGACATGGAGGTTCTGGCAGAAGAAAGGAAAATGGCTAAGTCTAAGTTTATCTTTCACCTCTAGGGGTAAAATGCGCCCACTTCAACCGGAGAGCATAAAAGCTTCTAGGCGTTTGAATATCCTCCTGCTATCTCCATATGCGCCTAGGTTGGTGGAATAGAAGCATAAAAATTCTAAGGCACAAGTGTTCATCCTGCTCCTTGGGTCAAATGTGCCCATCTCAGCTGGAAGTCATGAAAATTTTCTAAGTGTTGATGTTCATCCTCTTGCCTAGCCTAAATGCGCCCAACTTGCCTTAAAGGTGTTGAAAATTTTCTAAGTATCAAGTTTATCCTCCTCCTATAGCAAAATGCGCCCATCCACTTGACATGCTCAAATGCGCCCAAGATTAGCAAAGAAGTCAAAAGACAAGTCAAAGCAAAGGTGGCGTGGTAAGTTGATCCTCTTGCATGTGCCAAATGCGCCCATCCTTCACCATATAGAGAATGCGCCCAAGTTCACAAAGAAAGTCAAAAGGTCAAAGGACTTTTGTCCTTGACACAATGCCATATGCGCCCATGTATTAAGCTTTATCCTCTTCCTTGTATGAAATGCGCCCAAATGGGGGCATATGAAGACAAAATAAGGGAGCTCAAGGGTCACATGTTGGGCGTGGTAAAGGTTATTCCCCCTACGCATGCTAAAGGCGCCAAGTAAAGAGTGAATGTTGAGTTGAAAAGTAAAGGTGGAGATGATGAATATTGCTAGGCGTGGGAATTTATATGTTAATCCTTCATGACAAGTGAAATGTGCCCTAGATGCAAGGTGGTGAAATAAAACAACTAAGGCATTGGAAATTGCCAAGGGGAGATAAATATTGCTAAGGCGTTGGGAGAAAATATATTCTTCATGACATATGCACTCCAGGCATTAGAATTTTTCTAAGTGGGTTGAAACAAAATTTTCCACCACTGGCAAATAATTGGAGTTGAATAAAAATTTTCTAAGGCAAATGTGCCTATGCAAAGTGATTTAAAATTTTCTAAGGCACAAAAATATTTTCTTCCTTAAGAAAATCACGCCTAGACTTGGAGATGTAAAATTTTCCTGAAGAGTGAATAAATTGTTAATGAATGAAGTCAGAGGATGATGGCATTGCAGGATTGATAAAAAAATTTCAAGTCAGAGCAATGAGAAGCACTCACAGAGATGAAGAACGAGATTAAAATTGTTGAAAATTATTTTTTCTAAGGTTCAAAATTCAAGAAAAATTAAATGAACTTGTTCGTTGTATACCCATGAGTTCAACAAATTCTAAAGAAAATTTTCTTCTGGGTACTGAGGATCTTGGATGAGAAGTTGGTTTCCAAGTCTTCTACACTTCACCAAGGCCTTCAGGATGAAGAATTTAATTGGTGCTCGAATTATGAATTTTCCTAAAGGGAAAATTTAACATTTTCTAAGGCAAATAGAATAAGAGGTGTTTTCAAAATAAAATTTTCCGGACGATGAATTTGAAGGGAATTGCCTAGATGATTTTGATTGAGTTCTTCACAGATGAATTTTCTAGAGTCAGAGGTGAATGAAATTTAAAGTTGAATGACAGAGCTCCGGCTGGTGAGTAAAATTTGTTAAAAGGTAAATTTAAAGTAAATATTTTCAAAAGTGAATTAAAATGCTCCAGTCAAAGTTGAACTTCTAGAAGGCCAAGATTCTAGGCGTAGGGTGACAAGTGTTGAAATTGGCAAGAGAGGGAAATTCAAATTCTTGAAGAGAAGTAGTGGAGATTTAATGTACTGGCTAAACTTAGCCTCTTTCTAGAATTCGATTTTGCTATAAGAGCTGAAGGTTTTTCATTTCTCCTCACCAGTTGAAGAAATTCGAACTTGCTCTTCTCCTCACCAGTTGAAGAAATTCAAACTTGCTTTGAGTTTAGTATTGTAGTAAGTTGCTAAGGCTGAAGGTATTGAAGAAATTCGATTTGAGAAGAAAAGGATTGCTGAAGGCTAAAATCTGAGTTGAAGCTAAAAGAGGCACAACTTGAAGTGAGTGAAGTTGCTGAGAGTGTGAAGTGCGAGCTTGCCAAGTTAAGTGAGTTGCTGAAGGCTGAAATTTAAAAGTCCAGTTGCTGATTGAAGTTGGGTGATTTTCCCAAGTATTGAAGTCATTGTAGCCAACTTAAAAAATTTGCTGAAAGGGTGAAGTTGCTGAAGCTTACTTTCTAAGTGTTGACAGTTCGAAATTTGTTGAAGGAGAAGTGAGGTTTGCAAATGAGATATGATGTTGCAGCTTCTCAAGTTTTTAAAAGTCGACTGGCAGCCCCTGCATGATATTTTATTTATTTTCTAAGTTAATTTGTTGATGAATGTTTATTATTTTGTAGGATGGCTGAAGCAAGAACAACTGGCAAGGACAGTAGTGGTGCATCCAGGCAAGCTATTATCAAGAAGCTGAACAAGCCTTTCATGCCAGAGTCAAAGTTTGCTTCGAAGTTGGGCAAATTGGCTGATACGAATTTGGGCTCTTTCAACTTGGAGACTTTCAAGAACCGGATGCTGGGGATTGGTAGTCACCAACCTTCAATCACTTCGCACAATATTGTTCGAAGTGGATTGTATGCAGCTGTTGGATTTGTTGTACCCCAAAATTAAAATTTTTTGTTACACTTAGACATTTTGAAGAAATGAGTAAAAATCTTGTCGAAACAGTCAAAAAGGTCAAAATTTGGGTGTGCATGTCTTGCATGGAGGGTCAAAACACAAAATTTTCAATTTCTGACGATATGGGTCTGCTAAGAGCGGCTTAACCTACAAAACCCAGATCTCAGTTTTTCATCCCTAAATTTTAGGAAAACTGCTATTTTTAGAAATTTTCTCGAAATAGTAAGTTTTCTGGGTTTTTTGGGTTTCTTTCGAAACGGATCTGGCAAAATTTTCTAAAATAAAAATAGAAAGTTGGTCCGATAGGGTCCGAACTGATTTTGATTGGCTCAAAATGTGTCCGTATCTGGTGCAGTCAGAATCTTAAAATAATCAGTTTTGCCCTACTGGGTCTATTCAGCTTTTTCAGAAGCATATCTGGAGTTCCGAGGTCATCAATGGAGGTCATCCGACTGCCAGGCGTTAATTTTAGCATTCAAAACTTCCAGCAGAAAGTGAAATGATGAACATGCACGAGGATCGAGGAAGAAAAGTGAAAAGTCATGAAAATTTTCTAAGTCTGCTAAGTTTGGGCGCCCCAGTTGAAGAAAGGCGCCCACCTTTTCAGGGTGCCAAATGAAGGAATTAGGGTTACGGTCTCCAATGGAAGTTGCTCAGTTTTCAGTCAGCTTCGCGATGGATATCCCCGTCAGAGCATCAGATGATCCAGTCTCCGGCAAATTCAAGTTGAAGTCAAGGTATAAAGTGAAGATCTGAAACTTGAAGAAGATGAAGTTGAAAATTTTTCTAAGTATGGAGAAACTGGGCGCCCTAAGTGAAGAAAGGCGCCCAACTTTTCAAGGGTGCAAACAGAGGAATTTGCAGTCAAATGTTACAACGAGATGTCTTCAGAATTCAACTGGCTTTGCAGTGAGCTATTCAGCACGACAAACGGAGCTCGCAGTCATCAGATTCAAAAGGTTGAACAGAAGGTCCGACGAAAGGTAAAAAGAGAAATTCAAAACAAAAGTGAAAAAGGTGAAAAATAAACTAAGTGTTGGTAAACTGGGCGCCCCCAGTCAAGATAGGCGCCCAACCTTTTGAAGGGTAAAAATCCACTTTTTGACAAAAGTGTCTCTAGAGCACCCCCCTTCATTCTCCGTCAGCTTCGCAATGAGCACAGCCATCAGTCAATCCGACGCCCGGAGCTTAAGATCCAACAAGGTCATCTGAAGAAGTGAGTGACCTGAATAAATTGGAAAATTTTCTAAGTCTGATGGAAGTGGGCGCCCCAGTTGAAGAAGGGCGCCCAAATTTTAAAGCCTCCAAATGATGGAATTTGCAGAAGTAACGTCCAAGAAGGCCTCGTCAGAATCAGTCTGGCTATCCAACGAAACACTCAGACAGTCAGTCCGATCAACGTAGCTCCCGGAATCGAAGATTCACCAGAAGATCAAAGGGAGAAGGAAGAGCTTGGAAATCAGGAAAATGGCTAACACTGAAGAAACTGGGCGCCCCTAGAAGGAAAAGCCTCCCATGAATTCGGAGGCCGAAATCAAGTTTTTAGCCGGAGGTGCCTCCAGAACATCTTCTTCAGAATCAGTCCGGCTCCGCAGTGAACCACTCAGCTCGCCTGTCGGGTACACCAATCAACGAGAAATCAGTGGCGAAGTGGCATGTTGAAATTGAGAAAAGTTGAAAAAGTTGAAATTTTGACTAACACTGGTGAAGTTGAGCGCCCCTCTTGGAGAAAGGCGCCCAAACCTTCATGCCTTAGAAGATTTTTGAAGATTTTCAAATTTCAAAATTTGCTTGAGAAGAAGATGGCGTCCAAACTTGAGAAGATAAGATTTAGGGTTTTGAAAATAAAAGCAGAAAAAAAAGCAAAACCTAAAATCAAAACCTAAGTCTATTTAACACTTCTTTTCAATGTATTTTTCATTATTTTTGCAGGTAGCATCCAGAGGAGAAAGTTGGAGCAGCAAGTTTGAGAAATTTTTGTGATTAAAGAATTCATAGTTGCTGGTTTTACATCAGATTTTTCAGACCAGCAAGCATAAACCCTTGCTTTTTCAAGTTTTTGTTCCAGAAGATCAAGTTTTTCAAGCAGGAAGGCCAAGGCTTTCAATTTTTTCATCATTTTGCCTCTATCTTCTGAAGAATTTTTCAAGAACTTCATCAAGTTGCAGCAAGTGCTTTTATCTTGCATGTCAGTGAAAACCTCAGTGCATTCAAAATTCAACCATCTGGGTCCTTTCCAATCAGTCTTCTGAACAAAACCCAGATGCCAACTTTTTTCGGGAAAAATTGAAGAAATTAGGGTTTGCTGCTTTTTTAGTCAAAATTCAAGATTTTCAGAAACGGACGATCTGGGTTGTCTTGCAACGAGATTTTGAGCAAAACCCATATCTCAGAAAAAATTCCAAAAAATTTGTCCGTTTGAAGACGAAAAACCAGCATTCTAAAAATAGAAAGTTGCTCAAGACTTGTCTGAACATAGGCGAGTTTACAGTCATTCTTCAAGGTTTTCAGTATGGAGTACATTCCCCTCGAGTTTAAGACCAAATCAGCACTATGTTAAAACTTCATCATCTCAGCTGAAGAACGAGAGAAGGTGTGATATGAGAAAGAGGAATGATATCGGAAAAGTGTGTTGCAATACTCTTCTGATGGAAATCAAGAGAGGTGTCAGAAGCATAAAGTTGCAGAGCCGCCAAGTTATCAATTAGTGAGTCATCTTTTTGGGCAGCAATGTTTTGCAAGAATAGAACTCATAAAACAGTTGAAAAAGTGAAAGATTCTCTAAGGGTGAAGAGATCTTAAAGAATCAGAATATTGCTTTAGTTGGCATAGATGCACCGAACCGGGACACAATTTCCAATTTTCTAGCGGATGAGATCGAGCTTTAAAGCAGCTTTCTTCTAGAAGCTTTCTTTCCCGCTTTCTTTCTATTCTTGGAATGATCCTTATCCATTCTTTGAGGATAGAAAGAAGATAAGATGTAATAGCGGGCAGCCCCGCGCTTTTAGGGTTTCTTCTTTCTAGATTTAGTAATAAAGCTTGCTTGCTGAGCAAGCCCTAGATTGTGAAACAAGGAGATTTTAGGTTCCCTACCCTGCTTCTCTATAAATAAGAGCCTTTGCTCATTAGTTTCTTTAACCGTGCTTATGAGAACAAAGCGAGAGCCTATTGTGCCTTCTATTTGTTGCTCAAGTATTGTTCATTTGTATTGTGATAAGCAAATTGTTGAGCCTCTTTAGCCAACAAGGAGTTAGTGAGATTGCTGTTTTCTATTGTGTTAAGAATAAGTTTGCAAGCCTCCTTAGCTGCAATTTCTTATTCAAGGCATGTTAGAAGGGAGTTTTGTTTTAGAGATTTGAGTAATAAAATCATGAGCCTCTTTTGCCTTGGTCTAAAATCTCAGATTTCCGTTATCTATGTTATGCTTTCATGATCTTTATTTCAGCTTACAGTGAAGTGTGTAGGTGTTTGTTGAGAGAGAGATTGTTAAAGTATTTTTGTCAGAAAATCTACCTTGTTAATTTCTAACTTCTCTTGCTCTGCTATACTTGAGAGGTTAGGAACGTCTTTAGTCTAAGTTAGTCGTAGTTGAACTTCTTATCAGAAAATCTCAGCTGCGGCGTTTGTGTTTAAAAAACCTTGTGCTCTAAGCTGATCCAAAAGATAGGCAACTTAGTTTTAGTTTACTTTCTTTCAAACACCATCAGCAAGAGGGAGCTTCCCCTCCTAATTTGAAGAGCAGTTTATCTGTGCATAGCTGTCCGTTTTCAAATCCGCATTCCAGAGGTGCGAATTTAAACGCCAACAGGATTTTCGCCAGCTATTCGGTGTTCAGAGCTGATGATGGAGTGTGCTAATTATTATGAGACTGATCACAGGTCAATTGTCTCACCAGATGGTCAAGTGCTCGCCAACCTCACTCCTGCAGCTATTGGCGAAGCTTTTGGAATCCCAGCACACAGGAATATGATTTACAAATCAAGGGAGCGAGCTGAACGAATGTATGCTTCTACATTCGAGAGATGTACAGAGGTGATCAATACTCGCTGGATGAATATCCCCAAGCCCTCTCGTACAAAGTTGCCAAGACAAATTATATCAGAAGATTTGAAGCAGGAGTACTGTGATCTTATCATGATGCTGAGTAGGGTTGGAGGCTTCCCTCAAGCGTTTATTTTTGAGCCATGGATGTTCTATTACATCAACCTTGTGCTGGAAGGGAAGGAGTACATCAACTGGGCTGCGATGATTAGTGACAATTTGCACGAACAACTCCTAAGTTTAAGAAGAACAAAGACATTCTACATGGGCTCCTACATTATCTACATGCTGGCTCGTATGACGAAGGATACAGGGATTTCATATAAGGAGCCTGTTGGTTGTGGCTCTCATCAATTCAAAATCTATGAGGCTTGTCCACAGCTGCACTTGACAAATACCACCTCTACAAGCATGTCAATGACGCCTTCACCATGCACATCACGAGATCACTTCAAGAGCGTACACATCATAGGATCTCGAGGGAAGCTCAAGAGTTAATTGAAAGGTATGGGTGCTGGTTTATACAATTTCGGAAGTTTTCTTACATTAGGCTGCAAGGTTTTGCCTCATATCCATATAGGCTGCCTAAGTACCCAACCAATAGAATTTTAATGTTAGAGATATCTAGGCAACTGGTTGCCTACGATAAGATTCAGAAGAGAAAGAAGAAGGGTGGAGTTGAGTTCCCGATTGTCATGGGTAATTCAGACGAAGAGTGTCCTTCATTACAGGAAGCTAGAGAGGCTGAAAGTGAGCTTCAATTCTTTCATTTTTCCTATCACACCAGCAGACAACACTATGACCCACATATCAATATCAAGTGGATACTGTTAGAAGAGTTTAAACATAAGGCAAACATTGAGGATTACTGGGCTGGTGCATCAGACGAGGCTGAAGTCAGAAAGAGGATGTTCTCTAGGTTGCCGTTGAGTATGATTCGGGAGTGTGAAATCATTCCAGTACCAGACCAGGTGGGTGAGGACATGAATGTTCTCCATCCAGATTATGAGGCAGTGAGAGACACTCCGCTTCCACTTCCAGATTGGTTAGAACCAGAGATTGCAAATTTGGACACACTTTCCATTCCGGTCTTGACATTTACCCGAGCATGGGTTGATAGGCATGTGAGCAGACTAAAGGGTAGGTAAGTTTCGTTGACTTACAATTTGATGGGAGATCACAGGACACCCACTACCAGCAGAAAGAAACAAGTTACTCGAGGTCCGGAATCCCGAAGGAAGGAGCTAGTTCGGCAGGAGCTTGTTCAGCCGGAGCCTCCGAGAGTTGTGATTGAATCACCCACACCATTGGAGACATGTTCTCCAAGTATACAAGAGGTTTCTCTTTTCACTGATCAAAGGAATGCATTGAATCAGGTGCAGGAGGTACATGAAGAAAATCAACCACCACGTAGAGAGTCGATTGGCCAGAGTGTCAACGCACCTACTAGAGATGATCAACAGGACGATGAGGGGACTGCTACTGACACTCAGTTTCAGCGTGAGTTGGAGGTGGCTTTAGAGGATGATGATATAGTTTCAGGAGATACTCAGCCACTTGAGGCCGATGAGCCTTGCCAAAATGATATTGAAGTTGAACAAGTCCGTGAAGTACAAGCACGAGAACAACAACCATTTGTTATTCAGCATGTTGTACTTGATTGGCTCAGAGATAGGATGAGAAGAAGCCCTCAATGAAGAAGTTGATCCAACAATTGAGATGGAAGAGTTTTTGAATAGGATCAGCGCGCCTCCACAAAAGAAGAGAGCACGAAAATTTTCGAAGATTTCAACTGATGAGGGTGGTTCCCGCACCCTTCATATGGCAGTGCCACAAGTTGATTGTGATCAAGACGAAGCAGTGCCAAAAAACTGTGGTCACAACTTTGGAGTTAGGACGTCCCACAGGTGCACAAATTGTTGAAGAATGTGATAACTCCTATCACGCACTCAAGGACAGATTGTTTAGGAAGGAAGGAAAGTATAAGAAATTGAAGAAAGAACATAAGGCTTTGATAGGATATATGCAACAATTGTCTCGTCCTGGTGGGCAGGAGATTCCGGCAATAGAGCTTCCAGCTGAGTTATCCAAGGAGTCAGTCAGCAGCTTGGAAGATTTAAGGAAGATGACACATGAGGCAGATAAATGGGTTATAGGAGTTCGTGCCGAGACAAAAAAGTTCATGGAAGACCTTGCTCATGCTTTCCAGCAAGCTTCCAATATTACGGCACGTATGGAGGCAGTTGATCAGGCCTGGGGTGATGCTTCTGTTTATCAGAGCAAAGTTATCCAACGTCTAGAGGCGTTGAGGCATACTCCTTTGCAGACGTTGATTGATGGAGGAGTCATTCGGGAGAATGATAGATATGACTTTTCTAGATGGTACTCTTTAGTAATCATAGGGCGTGGTTTCTTTGACGCAGCACGGGCGGATTTAGCTAGAGTCAGGAAGGCAATGACGAACATCATTGATGGAGTTCAGAACACCTTGGAGGCAATCTTTGCTAGACGGCTGAATCCTGATGAGGTGACTACTGATAATTTGAGTAGGTTGGCACCTTTCTTCTCGGAGGTGAAGACCTTTGTGCAGGATGACTTTGAAAACACTTCTACTTTCTCCAGCTTGATCCAGAGTACACAGGATGCCTTAGTTGCTTGGAGAAAATCCTGCACACGACACGAGCAGTCAGTCACGGTGCTAGAGTTTCAGCTTGATTGCATTCCGCCTATTTCAGTTCAGGAGGTTCAGGCTGTGCTTGCCAGGTTCATTGAATTTGCAGCCAGAGAGAAGGAGAACGGGAATGCACTTCTGGATGATGATCTTCTAGAAGACTGATTGTGGGCATTAATTGCCTTTACTATTTTGGGAGTGAGTGGGAACCTTTGATTCATTTATTGTACCACTCCCTATTTTGGCGGTTTTTAGGGTTAGGGCTGAGGTGGCTCAATCCGAGCCTTTGATTTGATTGTAATCTGAGCCATCCATTGGACTGGGCTATCTATAAAAGGGGGAGTCCCCCTTATTTGTAATTCATTAGAGATTAGAATTAGACAGTAGAGTTGGAGAGTAGACATTTTGTTAGAGAGATAGATTGATAGCTTAGCATAGTTTGGAGGAGAAGGAAAGTTTTCCTTTGGAAACTTTTGTAAGAGATTGTTGTGTAAAACTTTCATAATAGAAGATCTTTTCATTGATGGTGAAATTCGTCTTTGTTATGGATAGCTAGCAAGGTTTCTTCATCCCTTCAATTCCAAGTAGCGTAAAGTAGCGTAAAGTAGCTTAAGAATAGCATTTCCATTTCATGCAAGTAGATAGTAGCTATGGATTTGTGGCATTGATCAAGGCAACTTCGTTTTATTCCATACCACTAGCGGCTTGTTGACGGCAAGTTTGCCTTGCGTGGTCTACTGGAGCATTTCATAAACTTAACTTCAGTTGTAGCTCATGCCTTGGTATGCGTCATTTTGACGGTATCTTGATGCTGGGTTGTAACTTGAAAATTTCTTGCTATCCCCTTGAAGATTGCACCAACTTTGTGTAAGTTGTCCAGCGTGAGGCAGAGCAGAGTTTGGTTGAAGCTGTTGAGATTGATCCCACGTCCTGCCTTAGAATAGAATTTAGAACCTTCTCACCCTTATACTCATTTATCTTCCGTTCATTTCTGGTTAGCTTTAGGAAAATGTACCTTACTACCAAATCATACGCGCGAAACCCCTTCCAAATTATCAACCTGTTGTTAACTGCAAGACCTTTTGAACAATTGTGTAAGTCCCCTCATAAAAACAACAATTCACAACCAACCAACTGAGGGTATTCCAAAGCATTTCGGAACCTTGGAGTTGAATGTGCAATCGATCTCGCAATCTTAGCGCACGGAATACTTTGATCAAGAGAGAATGGAGTAGCCTTCGGACAACTTTGTTCTGCTGATTGGTGCGGTCACAAAAAACACATCAGCACATCCCAAGAAGCATTAAGAATAGATTGAGAAAGCCATTAAAGAACTCTTAGACATGGGTCATATTTGACCTAGATGAAGTCCCTTTGCTTCTATAGTTTTGGTTAAAAAGGATATAACCTTGAGGATGTGTATAGACTATAGACCCTTGAATAAGAAGACCATGAAAAATAGATATTTGATTCATAGGATCGACGAGTTGACTGATGAGTTACAAGGTGTAGTCTATTTCTCAAAAAATAGACTTTATGTCGAGATACCATTTGATTAGGGTTAGGGATGAAGATATCCACAAGACAACTTTTAGGTGTCACTTTGGACACTATGAGTTTCTAGTCGTGCCTTTTGGCTTGACTAAAAGTATGAGTTTCTAGTCATGCCTTTTGGCTTGACTAATCCACCTGCATTTTTTAAGTCTTGTATGAATCAAGTATTTTTAATGTCACCTTTTTAGGGTTTCCTTATTTGGTAGTTGGTGCTATCTTTTGGAATTTATGTCTACATATTTAAAGGAGTATATTGATGTTACCAATGAACTTTTTTGGGTTTATTTTGGGCCTTCGTGGGTAGAATTGCTATTTTTAGCAATGTTTATTTTTAGTAACTTACTATTTTTAGTAAGTTCTAGTGCATCTCAATTTGGGCCAATTTTGAGTTTGGATACACTTACTATTTTTAGCAAGTTAGTTTTTTTTTTGATGCGCTAGCAAGTTACTATTTTTAGTAAGTGCTATTTTGGGAACTTGGTCTTGGTAGCTGTGCAATGCAGGGTTTCTAGTTTTTGACAATGGTTGGCAGTTTCAATTTGGTGAGTCTGATATTGTTGGTATAATATTCATTTACCATTACTTAAGTCTTCAAAAGTGTGACATTATGATTTAAGTTATAAAGTTCAAATATGACCCCTTGTACCCCATGCCTAGACTTGGTGACTTAAGATGTTTTAAAAGGTGGACTTGCATTCCTTATGTTGGACGCCTAGTTGAGAGGCAAAAAGGAAATAAAATAAAAAAAATATTCTTTTTGGGAGATGGGCATCCCTTTTGGAGGGAAAAGGATTTCAAAATTGGAGCCCTAATTTCTGTATAAACCCACCTTGTGCTCTCATTTGGGGTTACATTGAAGATGATAATGTTATGCTACCGGATTGGAACTTGAGAGTTCTTTCCTAAATCTTCAGAGGACGAAAACCCTCTCTAGGTTGCTGGTTTCAGATTTGGAAGATAATCCCTAGTTGGTTCCCATTCCTAATTGGAAGTGGGAATGCATATCCATGGATTTCATCATGGGTTTACCCAAGACCTAGAGCAGGGATTGCATTTATGTTGTGGTTGACAGATTCACGAAGTTTGCATACTAATTCCCGATTTTAGCTACTTTCACGATAGTGCAGGTTGCTGATTTGTTTTTCAAAGAGGTACTTAGATTGCATGGGCTGCCTGAGAATATAGTAAGTGATCAGGACAACAAATTTATGAGTCATTTTTGGTAGGAGTTATTTAGACTTAGTGGCACGAAACTCACTCCGAGCACGAGCTACCACCTGTAGATAGATGGACAGATCGAAATAGTTAATAAATGGGTGGAGGGATACCTAAGGAACTACATTGCAGGGCAGCATAAGGCATGGATCAAGTGGTTGCATTTATGCAAATATTGTTATAATATGGCATACCATATGTCTATACAGATGTCACATGGTACTCTATGGTTATGACGCTCCTAATTTCTTGGACTTGTTATTTGGGGATAGTAGGGTGCCTAGTGCTAAGGATTTGTTGTAGGACAGCCAGGACATCATGAGGTCTTGTTGATGCGTGTTTTATGACTCACCAAGCACTTTAGAATAAAGAATCCAAAGACACTCTATCCTCTCTTGAAAAACTGTCTAGTATGCTAAGATTGCCAAAAGATCATACAGCAATTCCAATGTTTCATAAATCGGGTGCGGATAAGCTCTGTGGAAGATGTGATTTTGTTGATAACACAAAGGGATTTACTCTAGCAATTTTACTTAGAAGGCAAAGACTTAGATGCAGTGATATTTTTTTTTGGTTTTTGGATTTCGGATAAAAAATGAAAAAAGAGTAAGGGTTGAGGAATCCTATACTATTTCTATGAACTCAAGAGACAGTAAAGATTGAATGAAACCAATTAACAATACTTTGTTTCGCCACGAAATACGACAACTACACAAAGCAAGTGCAATCTTCCGGGAATTTGTGCTTAAAATTTTCTTACTACGAACAACACCATCAATAGAACAACATCATTCGAAGTAATACAATGAGGCATCCACATTAAAAGCTCAGTCTAACTTTACGCATTGAATAGAAAGCATCCATCCAAAGAAAGTATGAGCCCAGTTTCACTTATCTTTACGATCAATCTATCATTCCATTAACATACACCTAAAATAAATTCTAACTTGAAACCATTCAACGAGGAAGAGAAGTAAGTAACCATGCAACCATTTGACAATATAAAGAATTCAAAGCACCTCATGGATCATGAAATTTATTATCAAAAATAGTCTTTTGCAACAATTTCATAAAACTCTTTCTCTCTTATTATGCTGTCTATCTCTCCTATCTTCTTATGTTTCTCTACCTCTATCTTTTTGTATCTATCTATCTATCCATATGAGAGAATGAGAAGGTTTATATAGATTTGCTAGAGTACAATGAACAACCGAGATTAATCAGGAATCAACAACAAAGATTAAAAAATAAACAACCCTAATTAGGGTTTCCAAAAGCACAATCAGATAACAGGCAGTGAACTGGAGCAGAGAGCTATTCTTGAGGAGGTGCATCCTTATCCTCTTTGGTTGCAGTATACTAGATGAATTTAGAAACTATCGTGTCAACCTCCTCGATCGTGACAGGTGGCAGTGCATTGACCTTGAATTGCAGTAGATCGAGATCATCCGAGCATTCGGAAAAAGTGTCTTCCCATTCTGATTCCTATTGCTGGAAACTGCGAAAGATGAACAGGAAGTCAGCTGCCTTAGTCAAATTTTGCTTGCAAATAGGTCCAGTGGTGAAGAAGATTTCCTGAATTTTGTGCTTCAGGTTTTCAAACTGTAGGTTGTTTGCTCGCACAGTGTCTTTTTCCAGCGCATCTGTAGCCACAGCTAGAATCTTCTCCCGAATTTCTTTTGTCTTCTCCTCAATTCGGATTGTATATGCCTTAATCTTTTCTATAATTTCACTTCGAATGATCAGTGCCAAAATCATAAGCTGCACCTGGTGCAATTACTTCTCTGTTGACCAGCTCTTGTTTTGACACTCCCTTAAGCACTTTGAGACATGGAAGGATTCTGTCTCGAACATCCTGAGCATTATCCCATGCTTCTGCCAATGTTGCAATTCTTGAGAGCAAAGAAGAAGTCTGCCCATATGCCAGTGCTAGTCTTTCTGCAAACGCGGCCACCTCTTGCTTGTTGCTACTTAGCCATTCTTTAGTTTCCTTAGCTATATTCTTCTCCTCTTCAACAATCTCCTGAGAGGTATTCATCAGTGGAGGAGCTGCTGAAGTAGTCTGATCGAGAGGCTTAGTTAAGTGTTGAATATACTCCTTGAGTCGTTCAACCTCTCGTTTATCCTCTTTCTTCTTTACTATCTCCTTTTCCAGCCTGGATTTGATAGTGGCAACAAAATTGTCCAACTCTTCCATCTCCTGTCCCTTTGTGGTAGGGCCTACATCGACAGTGGTGATGGCATACTCCTGGGGAGTAATCTCTTCTCTTGACTTGTCCACTGTCGGTACAACAACTTGGACTGTACGATGCCCAACTTCATCTCTTTGGATGGTAGAGAAGGTTTTGGCAGGCTTCTTTGCATTGACTGCTTCCAATCTGGCCAGGAAATCGGTCATGTCATCCTCTTCTTCTGGAATCTTTTCATGCTCCTTTATCTTCAATCTCTCTTTCAGCCAATCAGGAATAGTTGGCTGCACGGTATCTTCTTCTTCCTGAATATCCTGCATGACCTGGATTTCTTGGATTCCTCTCAAGGCTGAAATCATCCCATCTTCAAACTCATTGTCCAAAACGTCAACCTCATTGTCTGACTCCAAAACCTCGGTGTCTGTGGGTGATGGAGGTTCATCATCTTCGGGCTGGACAGGGATAGGAGAGGGAATCTGTATATCTCCAAGAGATTCATCAATGTCCAAGATTTCATTCATGTTCGTGGAGATGGCAGAACGAAGAGGCTCTAGTCTCTGCTGCTTCCTAGCAGGTCCTTCATTTGCAATTTCTTTTCCCTTCGCTTCTTTCCTTTTCTTAGGATTTGAGCTTTCAATTGGCTCATCTCCTTGGCTTGCTCCAACATTAGAAGAGTAAGACTCTGATTCGCCCATCAGAGTGTATGTCAAAGGCATACCTCTCTGCCGCAGGTCTTTGATTTGCTGGTCTGCCCACCATTGTGAATACTTGGTGACAGGCCTCATAAGGGTGTCCAAATCAGCAATTTCAGGTTCTGACCAGCTCACGGGAGGAAGAGGTTGGTTTTCATCGAAACCTGGCTATGTGAATTTGCCATCATCCTCAAGTTGGTCTGGCACGCGGAAGAGTTCTGTCATTCTAATCAAGCTGACAAGCAGTTTGGACCACAATCTTCTCCTGACATCAAATTCATCGGTGGCATTAGCCCAGTAATCTTCTAGGTCCACTTGGTGTTTATACTTCCGTTCACAATTCTGATGTGATGGTGAGGATCGAAATTGGCTCGAGATCAGTATGATGTGAATGGATACCACTGCATTTCCAGTCTAGCACCTTCAGTTGCCTGTGCGGACGAACAATATTCTTCCATGTTCCCGATAAAGAATGGGAACGTGACGGCTGCTTTCTGCTTGGGCCTTTGGATGTTTTGGAAATTCTCCAATTGCCTAAGGACTTCCAGTAGGATCATCCTGTGGGTGGGGTAGATAGGAAGTTTGTACGGATTGCCGGTGAATCCTTGGATTCAAATATAAGTAAATTTACGAAACTGGATGTACCAGGATCCATATTTACTGATAAGGCTTTTCGCTTCATGTGTCAGCCTCTGATGGGTTCCCCCTTGTAGCATTCTCGTGATGGTCATCAGAAATGCGTCGTGTGCTCTTCTAAAATGAGATTTGGCAGACAGTTGCAGTTTAGGATAACATTCATATGCCTTGAACTGATTTTCTCCATTGCTGACAACACCCTTGCATATCAATCCGGGATATTTATAGGCTCTGGCCAATAGGTAAATGATATAGGAACCCATATGAAATGCCTTAGTCCTTTCAAGGTTGATCAACTTGTTCATGATGTTATCATTGATCATTCTTGACCAGTCAAACATTCTGACTCCAGAGGTGATTTCCTCGATAAAGAAGTACATCCATGTTTCGAAATAGGCACCTTGAGGATTGCCCATTATTCTGTTCAAGAGTAAAACAATGTCACCGTAGTCCTCCTTGAAGTCTGTTTTGCACAGCTTCTTAGGCATTTTCTTGGTGGAAGCTTGTGGCTTTTCTAACCATGTTTTATTGATATGGGTCGCACATTGATCTGCTCGATCATCAAAGATTCTTTTGGCTTCCCCTTTTGTTTTGTATGAAGCTCAGACATGTTCAGGTATGCCAAATGCCTCTTGGATAGCTGGTGCTCCAAGGTGCGCCAAAATTCTTCCATCAGGAGCTATAATTTGTCTTTCCTGCGGATTGTAATGTCTTGCACATTCGACCATCAAGTCGACACACTGGGTTGCTGGAGGAAATCTGGCAGCTTGAACAATTCCATTGCGCATCATTCTGCGAGCAATCACTGTTGGCATAAGTCTGTTTAATCCATACATCCTTTTCTTGAACTCTTCAAAGTCCACATGTCCAAGGTCCGTATCTGCAATGTTTTTCCACTTGGAAGTGATCTTTGTCTCCTGTTGGGCTCCCTTGCTAGCGAATTTCATTGGTGCTTTCTTTGACGATCCTCCGGGATTGGTCATCAACTTGCGAGAAAGAGAATATAATAAACATTCAATTATTTTCTCTAAAATTTCCTTACGAAAATTCTAACTTTCAGCTTGTTGAAAGTTAAATTCACTATAAAAGCAAGCTGAGTATTACACTTAGCAAATTTTTTTTTTTTTGAAGATAAAATGAAGACAGAGGTAAAAATAATTTACCAAACTTCGAGGTTATACTCTGTGGCTGGCAATTTAATAGAAAACTTTGAAAATCTGGCCTTTATTGCCAAAAAAGCAAGCAATCCTTTTGAAAATTTCGACCTTCAGCCTATAATTCCGCCTCTTTCTTCGTTTCTCTCTCCTCGAAATCAATTATTCAACTCTCAAAAATTTTATCTTTCAAAAAAAATCTCTCTCACGAAGTTTCTAACTCTTAAAAATATTCTAACTCTCGTAAAAAAAATACTGACTCCCGAAATGAAGAGAGAGCTAAGCTTCTTCTTGAATCGCAATTATGAGTTGATAATGACTTGCAAATGCCTTATAAAGTTGAAAAAATTCATTCCATTCTCAAGTTCATCGAATGTAGACTCCAGTTTGTCAAGGAAAGTTTCTAAATTTCTAACCTTTCATCTTTATCCTTATTGAAATTTTGAAGTTTATTCATAGAGCTCGATTTTTCTCTAAGTGTTTTTAAAAAATAATTAAAGGTTTCATTTGATTTTTCGATTTTCTCAACCTTTAATTCTTTTATTTTTATTTTACCCATACTTTATTTTAATTTTGCAATTTTTTCATGGGTTTTTCTCTTTCTCTTCACCATGGCGGACATCCTTGTGTCTTAGCCATTTCACAATTTTCTCTTTGAATGTTCTATGCCTTAGACAAATTTTGCTAGGCAAACTTTCATTTTCTTTCTAGCACATTCATACTTTGCCATTTTATTACTGCTTCACCTATCATCCCATGGCGGACTTGAAGTGTCTTCTTCCATTTTCCTAAGCAAGGTAAACTTTCCATGCGTTTATCCATCAACCTTCTAGGCAGGGCGGCCTTGGAGGAATTATTTCCATGTGTTTGTCCATCAATCTTGTAGGTATGGCAGACTTCCTCAAAGTTTTGCCATCTTTCATTCCATACTTAGTCAAAAATTCAATTTCTCTCTTCTACCAAGCTGTGGCAGAATTTCAAGAAGGTTTTCCAAATGCTTTATACTTAACCAAAAATTTGATCACCTCTTCCTTGGGCAGACTTTCTTACTTCCTTTCCACTTGCCAAGACTTAGCCAAAAATTCCAATTTCTTCATCTTGCTAGGCTAGGCGGACTTCAAGAGGTTCTTTCCACTACCAAGGGCGGACTTCCCATCCTTCCTTCCATCTACCAAGGCGGACTTTAAAAGATTCTTTCCAAGTGAAGGGCGGACTTTCCAACATTTATGCCATTCATATTTTGGCATGGGCGGACTTCAAGAAGATCATGCCATCTGCAGGTCGGACTTTCCATGATCCTTGCCATCTTTCCATCAGCTGCTGGGTGAGTTTCCTGAACCTTGTGCCATTTTTCTTTCCATTGCTGGGCGAGTTTCTTCAGAATTTCGTTATCTCAGTCCATAATCTCATGCTTTTCATCTGATTTTTCAAGCTTTTCACCAGATTTTTGGTTGCTTTTATCAGATTTTGCATTGTTTTTATGCCGCTTTTGTCTGATTTTTTCCAGATTTTTATCTAAAAGACCTGCTTTTTAATTGATTTTCTGATTTTTCAATGGCCTTTTGCATGTCTTTTATGATTTTTGGTCAAAAAGGCATGCTTTTTGATTGATTTTTTGATTTTTCACCCAGATTTTTTACATGGCTTTTACTTGCTTTTTAGATTTTTTGATGACTTTTGCATGCTTTTTAGTCTAAAGATGGAAACTTTGACTCTCTGACTGGTGGGGACCCTGGCACTTGCCAAAAATAGAAAGTTTCTAAAAAGAGAAAAACGAAAAAGCAACTTTCTAAAAATAGTAAATTCCCAAATGGCCTAAAAGTGCCAAAAATGAAAAAAGCGAAAAGCAAAAAAGCAAAATCCCTAAAAAGTAGGAAGTGT
>VDFB02139628.1:0-16773 GCA_007258455.2 Sequoia sempervirens | reverse complement strand
TACCAATTGAACTGCTATATACCAATTATAATTTTTTTTTATTATGAGTGCACATACAAAACAACTCCTCCTTAGACATATCTTTCATTAGAGCCTTTTCTTGAATTTCTCCCTCTTTCTCAATCGTATAAGCATTTTCTTTCCTTTTTCTAGAAAATTTTCTCTACTTTTCTCCCCCTTTAACAAAAATTGAAAAGAGACACTTCAAAACATCTAGCAACACTTAACCGATCTCCCCCTTGAAGCTTCTCCCCTTTCACAAGCAAATTAAAGAGAAAGAATGTCACCATAAATCTATAACCATCAAGTTGTTAGAAATTTGTAAAACTAAGTTTAACTAACTTAATCTCTCACTTTATTTCCATGGATGAATTAAATATATATGAATCTCCCCCTGGACCCATGCCCTATCACTAGAATTTAGTTATATTATGTGGGAGTAATTACTCCAAATTTTATCCTCAGATAATCAAATTGTTCCTTGCGAAGAGGCTTTGTAAATATGTTAGCAACTTGTTCTTTGGTAGGAACATATTCCATGTTGACTTCCTTATGTGCAACCTTTTCTCTTATGAATTCATACTTGATTGATATGTGATTTGTACTAAAGTGCATCACTTGGATTATTTGATATGTTGATTGCACTTGAATTATCAAAAAGAATAGAGATAGGTTCTTTGTACTCAACCTTGTTTTCCTTGAGTGTCTATTTCATCCACAATACCCTAGCACAACATGTTGGTGCTAATGTATACTCTACTTTTGATATAGAAAGAGTGACTGATTCTTGCTTTTTTCTCATCCAGGGAACAAGTTTGTTCCCCAAAAATAATTTTGCACCACTGGTGCTTCTTTTGTCATCTACACTTCTAGCCCAATCAACATCTGTATAAGTAGTTAAAGTGATACCTTTGCTCTTGGGATACCATAATCCATAGTCAATAGTACTTTTGATATATCTAAAAATTAATTTTACTACATTGACATGAGACTCTTTAGGAGGAGTTTGAAACCTTGCAACCATGCACACTAATTGCATGATATTTGGCCTTGATGCAATTAAGTATAACAAGCTTCCAATCATTGACCTATACATTATTTGATTTGCATTAGGTGACTCATATGATTTACTCAATTTACATCCAGTTATCATGGGGGTACTAACCGGTTCGCTATCTTCCATTCCAATATTTTTAAGCATTTCCTTACCATATTTGGTTTGAGATATAAATGTCCATCATTAGTTTGTAAAATTTGTAAGTCAAGGAAAAATGACAGCTCTCTTAGTATTGACATCTCAAATTCATCTTGCATTTGGACTGCAAATTCTTTGCACATTTTATCATTGCTACCACCAAATATGATGTCATCCACATATACAAAAACCATAATCATGTGATCACCTTCAGTTCTAAATTAAAAATTGATGTATGCACATCCTTTCTTGAATCCTTGTTGTATATACTGGTCTAATCTTCAATATCATGCCCTTAGTGCTTGTTTTCGACAATACAATGCTTTCCTCAGTCTGAAAACATAATCTTCTTCTTTTGATAGATGAAAACCTTTTGGTTCTTCAATGCATACTTCTTCTTCAAGCTTTCCATTTAGAAAATAATATTTTACATCCATTTGATAGACTTTAATTCCCTTATAAATAGAAAATGTATGAAACATCCTTATGGCTTCTAATCTTGTAATAGGTGCAAATGTTTCTTCAAAGTATATGCCTTCAAATTGTGCATATCCCTTGCACACCAATATTGCTTTGTCCCTTATTACCCCTCCGTCTTCATTGATATTGTTTCTAAACATCTATTTAGTACCTATCACATTTTTTCTTGGGGGTCTAGGAACTAATTCCCATGTTTTATTTTTCTTAATCTGATTTAGCTCTTCTTCCATCGCCTTTATCCAGCTCTCATCCTAGTTGGACTCCTTTTAGCTTTTAGGTTCAATCTAAGACAAGAGATAAAAAATTACTTGTTCCTTGTTCTTTGCAAGTCTTCTCCTTGTTTGGACACCTTCATTTTTGTTTTCAATTATTTGATTTATAGGATGATCCTTTTGAATAGATTTTGTAGGAACTTTTTCAACCTCTTCTTCTAGCTCTTCATTAGCAACATCTTCTTCACAATCTAATTCATCTTCAAAGTTATCTCTGACAGACTAGCATGTTTCAATTCTTCATCAATCTTGACATTGATACTTTCTATAGTCTTGTGTAGCCTTTTGTTATAACATTTGTAAGATTTTCTTTGAGTGGAATATCCAAGAAGTATTCCTTCATCACATCTAGAACTAAAGCTTCCCAAGTTGTCTTCATCTCTTTTGATGTAGAAATTTCTACCAAAAACCTTGAGATAATTGAAAAACGTTGGCTTACCGTACCATAGTTCATAGGGAGTCTCATCACTTTTTACTCTAATTTGAACTCTATTCAAAATATATACTCCTGTATGAACTACCTCTCTCCAATACACATTAGGTAATTTGGCCTCATTCAACATTGTTCTAGCCATCTCCTTAAATATTCTATTCTTTCTCTCAACTAATACATTCTGTTATGTAGTTCTTGGTGCAGAATATTGCCTTTTGATTCCATGCTTCTCATAGTATCCAATGAATTCACTTGATGTGAATTCTCCACCTCTATCTGACCTTAAGCATTTGATTCTTCTACCAATATCCTTCCTAACCATTCTTCTAAATATCTTGAACCTTTGAAATGTTTTTCTTATCCTTTAGAAAGGTTACCCATGTCATTATTGAATAATCATCAATCAACAACATGAAGTATCTTTCACCTTTTAGTCCTCTTGTCCTTGTAGGACCACATAAATCAGTATGAACTAATTGCAAGGGATTTCTAGTTGAATACTCTTTTGTATAAAATTCAAACCTTGTTTGCTTACCTATTTGACATTCTTTGTAGGTGGTGTTTGCAGGCTTATTTATCTTAGGCTTCTTCCTTACAAGTCTTTTTGAGCTCACTTTCACTAGGTTATCAAAATTTACATCCCCCATTCTCCTATGCCACAACCAACTCTCATCTACATGTCCTATCAAACAGTTCTAAATTTTTACTTCACTAAGATTGTAAAGGTTGCTATCAGTTCTTACTTTTTTTTTTTTAGACTGCACGAATCGGGTAGCACGACCCCCTATAAACTGTAGTGCACCTGGTAAAATTTTTAACATGACTAGTGGCGCTGGCGTGACATGCCCTCTGGTACCACAGACTATCAGTTCTTACTCCATACATAATTATTTTTCCATTTTTCCTTATCTTGCATCCTTCTGAATTAAATGTGACTTTGTAACCATTGTCACACATCTGACTCACACTCAACAGGTTGTGCTTCAATCCTTCAACATAAATAACATCTTTTGTAGGAAATTTATAATTTATGTCAATTGTTCCTTTACCACAAATTTTTATAGTAGTGTTGTCACCTAAATTGACTAATCCTTCCTTACTTTTATTAAGTTTTTTCTCTTCTCACCAGTCATATGTTTTGAACAACTACTATCTATTACCCAAATATTTTGATTTTTCACATGAAGTGCCATTTGTGTAATCATTGAATGGGTGGGAATCTACTCTTTTTCCTTCCATACCTTCTGGAGTTTATTTTATGCCTTTTCTTGCTTCTTCTTAGGGACTTTAGACTCTTTACTTACTTTAGGTGATGTATTCTTCTTTTTCTCATTCTATATATTTGGTCTTATAAATTTTGTTCTACAATTCTTAGCTATATGAACAAAGTTATTATAATCATAACACATCACATTCATATCAACTAAAGGATCAAATGATTTTTTTCTTACAAAACTTGTACTCCTTTTAGGAAATATTCTATATTCTCTAGCCCTATGACCAATTTGATTACAAGTACAACAATACCCATATAAGTATGAATAATTCCTTGTCATAGAATTTCCTTGAGAAATATGAGGGAATCTCCTTTGATTCAGTTTCCTCACATTTCTCACTCTTGTGAATCTATCAGCATCAATTCTCCTTATGTTTTGCTTCTCATTCCAATGATTAGGAACTAATTTGTTGTTATTCTTGTCTGTAGTAGAATTCTTCTCTTCATCAAATTTTTTTATCTCGGTAGTATTCTCCTCTTTAGAGGTGTTGTCCTTGTAGGATCTCTTACCATCTATATCAAAAATTTCTTCTACTCTAAATCTTTCATACAGTTTTGTAGATGCACTTGTAAAAGTACTTTTTCCTTACTCAAGACCTAAACTAGAATTTTTC
Source organism: Sequoia sempervirens (assembly GCA_007258455.2). Classification (NCBI taxonomy): domain Eukaryota; kingdom Viridiplantae; phylum Streptophyta; class Pinopsida; order Cupressales; family Cupressaceae; genus Sequoia; species Sequoia sempervirens. The sequence continues at coordinate 12,503 of VDFB02139628.1, read as the reverse complement.
TTTGTTGGAAGGATTTTGTGTGCTTAATAATCCATGAAAAATATCCAAGCCTCCCTTTAGCTTCAGGCCTTTTTCTATTTGTTCTCTAGCCTTTTCCAAATTCCTTAGGGAAACTATTTCTGCCTCTAGCTGCATACATTTGTCAACCTCAGACTATAGTTTGGACTTGAATACATTTTCTATCCTTTTGGTTTCTTCTACTTGTAGCTTCAATCCTACTACCATCTGATTAGATTCATGAATATTTTTTGTTAGTTTCTCATTCTCATTTTGTGCAAGCTTCTTCTTATGCTTATTCTCATTTTATAGACTAACAATCTCCTCTGTTAGGTTATAAATGATCTCTTATAAGGCACATATGTGTTCTCCCTCAAGATTAACTTCTCCTTCTACTTCATCTTCTCCAAGATCCTCAACCTTTCCATTCTTCCTTTCTTCAAAGTCTTTTTCCATGGAAAGAAATTCTCTTTCTTCCATTACAAAGGCACAATCTTGTTCATCATCCAAACTATCAATAGCATATGATGAATTAATTTCCTCTTGAATGTATAGAATCTTGTTCTTCTTCTAAAAATTTTTCTTCTTAGGAAAGTAGTGTTTCTTCTTTTTACCATCTACATCTTGTTTTGAGTTATCCTTCTTATTGTAAGGTAATTTAGCAAAAAAATGACCTACTTTACCATAGTCAAATCACTTGAAGGGTAACTTACCTATATAGCTTCTGGAGCCTCTTCTTAATCTTCTAATGAAGTTTACTTCTTCCTGATTAGTCTTTTCATGTTCAGATGTGGAGGCTTATTCCTTGTCCTTCTTGTATACTTAAACCTTTTCCTTATTGGAATCCTTGAATGCAACTTCTCTTTTAGATGATTATGATTTTCCCATTCTCATTTCATATGCAGTGAATATGGGATGCAGTTCATCAAGAGAGAGTTTATCTAGTTCTCTTACTTCCTCTATTGTAGATATCTTGGAGTCATACTTGGATGTAATTGACCTTAACACCATTTGTACAATAATTGAATACTTTATTTCTTCTCCAAACCCTCTGATTGAGTTCACAATCTCATCAACTCTGAGAAGATAATCTATAATATTTTCTTCTTGACTCATCATGTGAATTTCAAACTCGGATCTGAGAATTTGTAGCTTTTCCAACTTCACTTTATCATATCCTTCTTAGATGAATTTCTAATTATTCAAAAAATCTTGAGTATTTTGACAATGTATCACTTTGACAAATACTGAGCTTTCCAATCCACAAAGAATAGCATGCTTAGCCTTTGCATTGTTCTCATAGTATTTCTTTCTTGTAGCATCAATAGGACCAGTAGCAAGAGGAGTAGATCCATTTTTTACTGACATCCAAACATCAAAGCCTAAGGATGCCAAATACATCTCCATCATAATGCTCCAGAAAGCATAATTTGATCCATCAAGTTGAGGTTCCTTATTTGTAGATGAACCCTCTTGACTGGACATTTTGTTCACTTGTCCAAGATATACCCAAGTTGATTAAGATTCTTTAAGGGAATCAAGGCTTTGATACCAATTTTTGGAACACAACAATCTATTGAGATGGGAGGTGAATTAGTAGATCAATTAAAATTTACCCCTTAATAAACTATGTAGATAAATAATCCAAGCAAAAAAATAAGCACACACACAAATGTAGATAACACAAGATATACATTGAAACCCAAGATCAAAAAGCCATGGTGAGAATAGTTGTTACAATCTACTATCATAATCCAACCTCACAATCAAATATTTTGATTACAATGTTTAAGGGCACAAACCCTAAGGAGACACCAATCCTCTAGTTTTTGGAGCGCCCACTATAAGGAAGCACCAACTCCCTACACTAGGCACCTACCTAGTTTTTTGATGGAAACCACCAATCAGATTTATAATGAAAGCTATTACAATTTTTTCTTTTGACCACAATTCAATGTTGCAACCGTATTTTCAACTACCTAATTCTTTGTTGTTGCAACTGCAACTCAATTCTCTACCCTACTCTCTATTCTACAACTTGAATGTTAACCCTGATAAAGGTATCTAATTTTTGTTTGGGTTATACTCATTCATTGCACCTCTCCCTTTTTCTATTAGTGCATTCTATATCTGCCTCAAGATCTCACACATACACTCTACACTTTTTCTTTTAGTGTATTCTCTGTCCACCTCAAGAGCTCACACATACACTATCTACTACATCAACTCATCAACACATATAAATTTTTTTATTATCTTATTTTTGAATACCTTCATAGTACTAAAATAATATCTTCATATTTTGCACATACCTATACAACTCCCCTACTAGGGTTTTCTTGTTATCTTCTTTAGTAAGCCACCTATTCATCAAGCCACACACACTCCTCATCAAATTTGGGTTCGTTGAATTTTCTAAACATAAGAACCTCCAAAACCATTAACCTGGTATGTATTTAATGCCATATCCTTATGTATCTAATTTGATTCTAATCTTGATCACCTTTGTAGTCTATTCTACTATTGTGCAAGTCTTATCACCAATCAAATTGGTCATTAGAGCAGGTAAACCAATTAAATTCATGCACTATGTCAGCTCACAATTGAAACCCTTGTTCACACTGTCATAGCCATTTGAGATATTGATCTTTAAATTTGAAGGAACCTGAAATTTTTTTATGTTCCATCAAAAATATTGTCACATTTTAAATATTGGGTTGGTATCTAAAGGCTTAGGGTTTTGCTTGTCATCACTGTTGAAGGGTTTTTTGTGTTAGCTTGGAATCCTTCCTTAAGAAACCCTTAACTCTAAACACTTGCAAAGTTCTAATTTTCTATTGACCTTCTGTTGCTCGTTGCCAGTCATATTAAAACATCTTATGTCATTAACGGTTGTGGGGTAACTGGTCCCTCATGCCTAAGTATAAGTTCTTATTTTTATAAGGTTGAGTAAAGAGCCTTTTTGGCCTTCACATCCTTTGCATTTTATGACTTAGGAACTTTTGAGCCCCTTTTCTCGTGTTGTCCTAGAGGGTGCCCTTTATTAGAACAACTTATGTGTGCTTAAAAGTTTTCACTTAAGTCCCCTCATCCACCTTTCTTTATCGCTCATCGTAGATTGCTTCTGGAGTGTATGTTTTGAATCAGTGATAAGCGAGGAGCAGTATTTTTTTAGCTTCATTCATTGCAGATAGCTTTGAGAGCTCTTAATATGAAATAGTGATAAGAAATGTTCTTGCTTCTCCTTGTATTGTTGAAAATTTTCTTATCGCTAATGGCTTTTGAGCCTTAAATATTGTATTAGCGATTAGCGATGAACTTCAGGCCTATTTTTTTTCCTTCATCGCTCATCGCGGATGGTGATGTAATGGAAAATTTTCAAATAGAAATGAGCGATATATGGTATCTCATGCTTTTCCCACATCTCTGATGGGTTTTGAATGATATGTTCTATATTAGCGATACACGATGCAAGTGTTCAATGCAAATCGCTAGGATCTCTCATCGCTAATTTCTCACTAACTTTATGAGGAGAATTAGCGATGGGTGATGGACCTAGTGCTTTTCCTTTTTCTTTTATTGCTCATCATGGAATTATTCCAAATCTTAAGTTTCAAAATAGCGATGAGCAATGGAGTTATCTATTCAAGTTTCTTTTGCTAATTTGAATAGATCTTATGTGCGATGTTTTTTGTATCATTGATTCTCATGTAGGTGCACATGTCGTAATTTGGCCTCTTCACCATATATCTTGTCGTTGATGTAATATAGAGTTCAAAGTATGAATCGATGATGTACGATAGGAAGGTGAACGTGATGGAGGATGGACCATAGACCCAAGGGTTAATATTTCATCGCTTGGATGCTTTCATCATTGATAGAACTAGTAAAGAATGAAATGTTTCAGTGATAAGCAATGACTATCAAAGAAAAAGGGAAACATGGTAGTATCTTTAGGACATCGTATAAAGCAAAGAAGAAAGTAGCGAGACGAGTGGAGAAACATTGATGTGGTTTTAAATCAAGATGATCCAATGGGATGAAGTTCATTGCAACAATACTCTCATCATTGATTGAACCTTGGAATTTGGGGCAGGTTTGCGATGAGTGATGGAGTGTATAAGGGACTGTTATCTTCAAACGTTGGTTTTGTGTACTTCACCAATATTAATGAAGGAGCATAGATTGAGTTGGAAATGCATGTTAATTGTTAGATCACATATGATTAATGAAGATTACAGGAAAACATGGATACATTTGAGGTGGCGTCACTATTTTCTAGGAATAAGTTTCTAAAGGCCAAAAAATGATGCTCATGATCACCATGGATGAAGTTTTAAATCCTTAAATATTGATGGCCTAGATTCAAAGCTGAGCTGCTAATTTATCAACTCACTCATGCAAGAAGTTCTTACATCATTAATTGTTGCATGCTCCAAATCATCTATTTAATGTAGATTACTTGTTTTTTGTGTTCACCATTTTTAGTCTATAGAGAATGTGAGGTGTGGCTTATTGAAGAAGTGGGTGAGTGTTAATTTTCCCTGAGCTGAAAAGTGAACGTTCTTGTCTCAGGTGAGTTAGTTTCCAATTGGGCTCTCTATCATTCATGTTCTAGTTCACCTAGGAATTCCTTTTTCTGGGAATAGTTGTGATTGTCGGGGTTTATGGGTGTGCTTCCCTGTAAATTTGATTTAGAGGCTTTTAAATTGTCAATTTCTACTCAATTTAGACTTGCTAATTTTCACCTTTTGTTCTATGAGATGGGAAAGTCTGGTGTGCCAATTCAACCAGTTAGGAGGTCTAGCTGACGAAATGTGTTTGAGTGTTATGAGGATATGTTTGTAGCTGAGCAAGAAGTCTCGATGACTTCTGAGGTTTCAAAGGGTAAGAGGAGGGCCCATGGTCATAAGAAGAAAATAATTTTCCAGAGTACTTATAACTTAAGGAATAGGCCCATTTCAGAAGAATTGGTCAAGTTTAAGGGCAAGGAGTCGGCTAAGCCTATGAAGAAGGCTAGGAAAAGAGACAAGATTCATAAGGCCTACCTAGGAAAACATAATTATCCTGTTGTGCTCTTTGATAGTCCTTCAAATGCTAGAGGTGACACTGACTCGGGATATAGCTAGTATCTTCACTCTCTAGTGCCATATGAAAGCTTCGATGAGGATGTGATGATGGTTCCTCCAATTTTGTCATGAACAAGGAGTGGTCGAGCATACTCTGATGCTGACGACTTGGAATAGAGTCTTCTCTTTATTTTTGTTTTTGATGATACCATGGTCTTTGCATAGGAGGCTCTCTTTTCAACGTGTCCATGGTTTTGGTCTTTTACTCTTCCATGCTAATGTGGAAGTCCTCGGGCTAGTATGATACATAATATTTTGTTCAACATGGACATGGAGGCAACAATTAATGGTACCCTGTGCATGAGTTTTGTCTTTTTCCTTCCCCTACTTTCAAATGATTACATAAAACCACTTGGGGATTTTCTCGAAATCGGTTGAAATTAGGTTTTGAAATGAAATGAAATGTGTTTGTAACTCAGTCGGATGCTTTGTCCTCCCCTGTTTATAAAAAGGATTTCATGGCTAAAATAGGGAGTTTAGAAATTTTTGAGTCTAAGAAGGGTCTAGGTAAAGCCTATGCTCAGAGAGAAGTATAATGTTGTGTGATTGAAAATATGTGTATTAAAATGAGATAAATACTATTCAAGCACACCAATGAAACTTTAAATCAAAGGAAAACTAATTAAATAAAGTAAAGCAAACTCTCAATGCAGCAACTCCTTTGAAGACGTCCCATTGTCCTCTATCTCTAGTATCTTTTGCTAAAGCTCTCCGTTTTGTATGCTAAGCTCCACAAAATGACTACTAAAGAACGATATTTAAAAATAAATGCATACTATACTAAGAATGCAAGATTTTGAAGGGTGATTATTGAAGGAATGTTGGTTGTTCACTTCAGCAGTATAACAACTTGATATGATGACAAATGGAGAATGATAGAAATGAATGAAAGATTGAGGAATGATTTTGGCAAAATGCGGATGTCTGAAGAAGATCCGATCTAAATGGCTTGTGAAAGGTTAGATTTATAGAGTTTTCGAAAGGATTTGATTGGCTGATTCGATTGACGGTCTGAATTAAGCTTATTCGAACGGACAGTGGCAGATTTTTGAAAGTGGAGAAGAGGATGAAAGGTTTCCCTTTTCTTTCAATTTCTGTCATTGAGTTTCAAAGGAAAACTTCCATTTCGAAGGATAAGTTGAGAATTTGGAAGGGTGAGTTACAAATAAACAAATTAAATTTATTTAATTTGTAAGTGAAGATGAAAATGGAAACTCGCATAATTAAATAAATCATATTTAATTATGTTTTAGAAATGAAATTAGAGGAAAATATTAAATTATATATTTAATATTTAATTTGAGGATGAAAAGAATATTCCATTATTTGAATATTCAAAATATTCAAACTTTAGGAATGATGTGACCAAATTAAAACTAAATAATCATATTTATTTAATTTAATTAAGAAAGAATGTTGGAAATGCCAATTATTTAAATAAAATTATTTATTTTATTAAAGTGAAAAATTAAGAAAATGAATTAATATAAATAAATAATTAAATTTTATTTTATATGTAGATATTTAGGGGAATTAATTAAATAATTCATATTTAATTAATTTAACAAAACTTAATCATGATGGCATATACATTTGCCCCTCTTTGAGATGATGTTGAGATGAGATTTGTGTGTGTGTGTTTCAAAGTTAGGCTGGATAGAGGAGAATGGATAATGATATAGAAAGATAGGATGATGGAATGATGATGCCCCCTCGAGAGGATAGGCAGGTTGGACAAACACGGGTAGGCTCTCGAAATGAAATGATAAAGGGAGGAATAAGATGAATGATGCAAGATAGAAAGTGGATGAAGGAGGTGAAAGATACGTTATGCTGCAATGAAGGTGGGCAACCATGGTGTTTGATATAGCACTAGACGTTATGCACCAAGATATAAGGACCAAGGTGGAGATGTGTCTCGTGCCCCAGCTTAATACAACCTTGTCTAGACGTATGAGGAAGGAGACTTAGAGCATTAAAGTCCTAATGCACAAAAGGTATGATATGACCTTAGATGCAAAGGATAGTGCAAAAAGCTACTCCAACATACACAAGATATGAATATTAGCTAGAATGATATGGATTTGAAACAAATGCAAGATAAAATGATAACACTCACAAGCAAGCAAGCAAGCATGCACAAATTCAATACAAAAACAAACAAGGTAGTGCCCATGTCAAGCTGTAAACCGTTGATTGATTGATTGATGATGATGATGATAGTGTTGTCATTGTGGGGAGCGACATGTCCCTAGAGCAACACAAAGATGGCTGATAATTGATTGATTGGTTGGTTGATTTGGTTTACGACAAGATTAGGATCAAGACCAAGGGATGTGATTGGATAATTTGACAAGATTGATTGACTTGATTGGTATGGATTAAGGATTGACGTGCATTTGGATTATTGCTTGGATTGATTCGATTGAGTTGATTGGATGCAATGGTTTTGATGAAGATGATTGATTTGGTTGAATGGTTGAATGATTGGATTGAGGTGATGGATTAAGTAGATGAAATTGGAAGAATTAATTGTATGGATTGATTTTATTGCGTGGATTTTTGTTGGATATTTGATTTGTTTTGGATTTTTGAAATGTTTTGATTTTTTTGGATTTTTGATGTTTTTTTATTTTTTTGGATTTTTGATGTTTTCTAATTTTTTTTTGGATTTTTGATGTTTTGAGGTGTCAAAATTTGAGTAGCCTTTGTGCTAGATACCAATGGCAAGGGGAAAACCAAGTCTAGGTGCAAGGGTGGGTGATGGGATAAGGGATAAAATGCTCATGATAGATGGATGGATGGTATGGATGTATGCATCATAAGAGAGCAAGGATGTGATCTCCAAAGACTATGTCGCATAGGAATAACATGCCCCATTCTAGGTACAAGACTTAGGATTTTTCATGACAAAACTTATGACAATAGGATAATGATATGATTGTTTGGAAGGATGAGGTATGTCAAGAGATACCCAAGACATGTTTTAACATTTTTCCCCTATTTCTTCATCAAGATCAAAAAGATAAGGGTGGATGAATGGACTCAATATGATAGGTATGTATGATGGCTAAAGATGGTAGGTAGGATGGAAATGATATGATATAAAAATGATAGGTTGAATAGATAAGACATCGTGCCCCCAAGTGTAAGTGACATAGAAGATAAACCTACACATGACGCCTATTTGCTAGGTTTTCATCATGGTACTTATCCAAGGTGCCTGTTTACCAGGTTTTCACCGTTGGATGAAGGCATTTCTCTTTACTTCTTCTTTTTTTTAGTTTTTCATTTTTTTGTTTTTTGGATAGGAGAAGGGGAATATGGATAGGAGGGACTCAAGTGTCTAGTTGCATGAAAGTTGGTAGTCCCACTAGATAGATGTCATTGCATGGACCATGTCAAATGTCATTATGCTCATAGATGTTGGTAAGGGATGACATGAAAGGGAGATGGAGTAGGTAGATGATGGATTATGATGTGGATGATGGAGGACAATAATGGATTATGATATTGATTATGTAGGGAAGATGATAGGTATTATATGGGACTTATGAAAAAGATGAATGGGGAGGCTTAGCCAAAAGCATGGACCATAGGAAGATGGTGGGGGAGATATGTAGGATAATGAGTGAAGGATGAGAAGATGGAGGTATGTGGAATTGTTGTGAAATGGAAGGGAACCATGACCCATGGTTGCACACACTGTGATAAACTTTGAAGCTTTTGACGTGGATGGGGTGTAGGAAGCAATGGAGATGTTTGCTTAGGAGGTGGTGGATGAAATGTTTTAGGTACCCACATAGACTTAGTATTTTTATGATTTTTATTTTGCTTGTGGGTTTTAGGAATTTTAGATTTTTGAATGGAATGAGAATGTGGGATGGAAGTGGATGGTTGGGATTTTTGTGATGTGAATGCCTCATTTGAATTGCTTTCTTTTTTCTTAGGTACCCAAACCATTTTAGTTTTGGCCTTTACTTTTGGAGGTATGGGCTTATATAGCTTTTTAGATGTATTTTGCTTTGAATTTTTGTATTGATGTCCTAAGGCATGAGAACCCTTAGAATTTTTTATTTTATGGGTAGAGGCATTGAAATTATTGCTTTTGAATCCCATGGGTTTGGTGGAATGGGTGGAAGCTTCATGTTTATACAATGTGTGCATTTTTTGGTCATGATTAGGAATGTTAGGGTATTTATGGATGGAGGGATAAGGGGATTGGATAATGGGGATATTAGGTGTTGGGAGAAGTGGAGGTAGATTAGATGGAGGGATATTAGGAGTTGGAAGCAATGGTGGCAGATTTGATGGTGGAAGGTGTATGGTCACATGCTTTTGACATTTATAGGATGATGGAGGTGGAATTGCAACATATTTTTTAGGGATACGATAGGCTTTATGATGAAAGGAGGTGGACTTGGGATGCATGGAGGAAGTACCAACATCTTTAGGTTGTTTTCCTTGGGCTGTATGTCCAAGGCCATAAGAGTGTGGAGGGACTTTGACATGGATGGGCTCCAAAATACCTTGTTCATGAAGGTCTAAACCTTTATCTTGGTGGTTCATGTTTTGGGGTGTACAAGGGATAATGGGACTAGGTGTAGGTGAAACACTAGACATGAGTTCCTTATTGGATGGAGAAGATAATGGTTGTTGTTGTTCTAAGGAGGAACATTCGTGAATGAGGGTGGAAAGACCAATAGGATATGATGGAGTACTTGCAATGGGGTCGATAATGGGTGATGGGGGATCATTAGGATCTTGATTAGCATTGTGTTCACTTAGATCCAATGTATTTGTTTGATCTTCTATGTATGCTTGGGAGGCATATGTCTCATTAAGGGAAGTGGATGTTTGTACATCATGGATGGGTGAGGTGGAAAGCTCCTGACCATGGAATGCATAAAGTTGGCTAAGAGGATCATCATGGTCTTCTTGATCATAAAAGGGGTCTTGATCAAAGATGGAAGATTGATCATGAACAGTATTAGGTATGTTATGAATGGAATTATTAGGAGGGTGTTGATCTTTATGTGGATGAGGGGGTAATGTTTCCGCGTGTTTAGGATTGTGCTCTTGAAATACCTCATGACTTATTGGAATGGAGGTGGAAGGGGATTTCTCATGGAGAGACTTGTCATGTTCTTGATGGTCAACAACATAGGAGCATGATAGAGGGTGACTTGGACTTACGAGGGGAGACTTTGGAATTGGCTCAAGGGGTTGTGGATGACATGGTTGGCTTGAAGGACCTGGCATGATGTTTGAGGATTCTTTTGTATGTTTAGGTATATGTGTTGAATGACATGGTGACAGTTGATTCCTCGTTCGTAGCCCTTGGGTCACATCCTTTGGAGGTGTAGGGGTGGAAGGTGTTGGCTTAGGGTTTTGATTTTGATTGGATGATGGTATGATAAAGTTATAGGGTGCATGTGCTAGATTGGTATCCCTGTCAACGGTCGCATTGGAAACTACGAGGAAGCCTGGTCCGTCGCGCTGGCAGAACTTGAAAAGCCCGCTCGCCCGCGATGTGGCTCTGGATAGGTTGATGCAGACCACGTACAGCGCTTTAATGGGATTAGATTGCTTATGCGGTACGACATTTGGCACATTAGGCCGAGGGAATGGATAATGAACGTTAGGGATGATGTTGTGGCTGTTGAATTCCGGACAAAAGTGGCAAATGGAAATGATTGGCTTGAGCCAGAGTGCTGATTTTAGGCAGACGACCTGGTTGGTGCAAATTGGAAGAGAGCTCTCGGGAAGGCTTTGCATGGTTTGGTGGTCTAGGGTTGGGCATTTGGGTGCAGCGTCTCCGGCGAGGCTCTTTGAAGTTGGGATGCTAGGATTGTGCTTGAATGTGTGGACATGGTGCTCAATACGTGTGTGTAAGCTCTTGCACATCGATTTGTTCCTCAAAGTATGTAACATCGTTCATGTCATCATTAGAGGTAGTAGGAGAAGCCCCTCGAAGAATGATTTTAGGTTTTGGTTTTCTTTCATGATTTTGACTATAGAAAGGGACTCCTTGAATTATGAGCTCAGGCTTAGGTTTTGTCTCATGATTTGGCCTAGAGGGATAGCCCCCTTGGATTATGATTTTGGGCTTATGATTAGGATTGGGCTTGTTTATGATTAGGACCATTTTGATAAGTGGTGACCAGGACTAGGTATGTGATGGTGATGATGTGGAATGATTAGATTGGGTGACTTGATTGATTAGGATGAAATGGATAGGATGTAACATGTAGAGTGAATTGTATTTATGTGTTTGGTGTTTAGCTTGATTGGGAAATGTTTAAATGAATGATCACACATGGACACACATAAATCACTCACGCAAGACACATAAGCAAGTTTGAATTTGAAATTATGAATGTGATTATTAAGCACACACTTGAAGAAGACACATCAACAAGTCCTAGAACTAGTCAAGTGGGTATGGAAAATTAGGTCTCAAGCTAGTCTACACAAGGTTGACTAAGGATAATTTGAAAGCAAAATATTGCCATACAGCCGGGAAAAAGGGGTAACCCACCCTTCACCTTCACTTCCCAAAGGTATAAAGTTCTTTGGGGCTTAGCCAAGAATGACAAAATTTTTAACTCCCAAACAAGCAAGTCTTTTGATTCACACTTCGATTGAGGTTGTCCCCAAGGGTGATGAAATCCCCTAGCAGGCCTCCTACGAAGGGTTTGACAAAAGCAAACCAAGTGAGGTGTTTGTGATCACACACACGCTTGATTCACACTCACAATTATTAATTGACCCTTAGAAAGGAAATGTGTGCAAGAAATCAATGAAGCACTCGTTCTTTTTAGAGCCCAAATCAAATGTGTAGGAAGACAGTGGTTAATTTTAGACCCGATTTTCGATATATGATTGAAGACAAGATTCGTTTTAAACCAATTTCAATGATGTGATCAAACAAGATTGATTTTATGCCCCAAATTGAAATGTGTGACAAAAAAAAGATTAAGAGATTAAAAATAGAATGTGTGCACCTGATTATTCACTTTCCAAATTGTTGTTTTGATTGATCCCAATGTTTTTCTAGCTCCGTATGATTCATCAACAAGTCACAACGACAAAAGAAACAAATTAAAAATCTGTTAGAACAAAAGTCATATGTGCTGAAGAATATATGAAAATTTGAGAACTTTAACTCTGTAAAAGTTGATAAACACTTGCACCATTGGATAACTTATGAAATTCTACCCCAAATTAAAAAAAAGCACTGAAAAAGACCAAAAAATGATCAAGATATGTCCATTTTAAGATTGATTGAAAAAATGTTGAAATAGAGGTATATGCGCTAAAGCAGACCTCATATGCGCTAAAACAAAATTCCCAAATGTGCTAAAAGAAGTCCCA
>VDFB02139626.1:17957-49103 GCA_007258455.2 Sequoia sempervirens | reverse complement strand
ATAATAGTATTAGGATATGCATAGATTTTTAAGACTTGAATAAAGCCTCCTTGAAAGATGATTTTCTACTTCCTAATATTGACATGGTCATGGATTCAATTGCTAGACATGCTTTGTTGTCATTCATGGATGGATTTTCTGGTTATAATTAAATCCTTATTAATCCTCAAGATCAATACACAACTGCCTTCACAACTGTTTGGGGTACATTTTGTTGGGTTGTGGTGCACTTCGATTTAAAGAATGCTGACGAAACTTATCAACGCGCAATGACATTAATCTTTCATCATTATATTCACAAAATTTTAGAAGACTATGTCAATGATATCCTTTCTAAATCATTAACATGACAAGATGATGTGAATGTCCTTCATAAAATATTTGAATGCATAAAACAATATAACATGTAATTAAATCCAAAAAAAATTGTCTTTGGCATAGATAGTGGTAAACTTCTTGGGTTTGTCATATCTCATAGAGGCATTGAAGTGGACACAAATAAAATTTATGCGATCATTAACATGCCACCTCCTCAGAATATTTCTCACTTGTATACATTACAAGGTCGAATTTAAGCTATTCATCTTTTTGTTGCATCTTTAGTTGATCACATAATACCTTTCACGCATCTCCTTAAATAGCGTGTCCCTTTTGATTGGGATGAGGATTATAAATAGGATTTTGAGAGTCTAAAGGAATATTTAGCCACTCCACCTATTTTACAACCTTACATGCCACATCAATTTTTTATCTTGTACATCGCCACCTCTACCCATGCTCTTGCAACATTGTTGGCTCAACATGATGATCATGGTAAATAACACCCTGTTTATTACATTAGTTGTACCTTAATTAATTATGAAACCTGATATTCACCAATTGAAAAACAATGTTTTTCTCTTGTATTCACTACTAGTAAGTTGCAACATTAGTTACTAAATATTGAAGTACAAGTTGTCACAAAATTTGATCCTCTTATATATCTTTTCAACAAAACTGATCTTTTAGGACACTTAGCTAAGTGGGTGATGTTGTTAACTGATTTTTATCTTAAATTTGTTTCACAGAAATAAATCAAAGGTAAAGCCTTAACTGATCACTTAGTTGATGCTCCTTCTCCCTTTGCTTTCCATACTAAAGATTCTTTTCCTGATGATCATGTCTTAACTGTTGATATTAAGCCATGGGAATTATTTTTTGATGGATCTAAGTGTCAAATAGGTTTCGGTGCTGTAGTGGTCCTAATTCCACCTGACGACAAACCTATTCGTTTATCCTACTATTTAAATTTCCTATGCACAAATAATAGTTGAGTATGAGGCATTGATTATAGGTTTGAAATTTTCTCTATCTCTTCATGCTAAACATATTAAGATCTTTGGTGATTCACAATTAGTAATAAAACAAATCAAAGTTTCATATCAAACTAAACATGACAAATTATCAAGATACAAGGATCTCATAATAAAATTATTACAAAATATGACTCATTCACCATTGATAACATCCCACACAAAGATAATCGACATGAAGATGCAATGGTGAGTGCAACTTCTCTTATATCCCCACATGATCCTTGTATAGATTTGACATTCGATATTCACCCCATCATGAAACCTTCCATCGATATTCCATTAGAAGAAATTTTGGTAATAACTCAAGCAACTTTGTGTGAATGGTATGATACAATATACAACTACTTAAACGATGGTACCATTCCCGAACCTATCACAACAAATACTTGAAAGTGCTTACGTAAACTTGTAACTAAATATGTGATTATTGTCGATGCATTGTATAGAAGATCTTTCAATGGTCTCCTATTACGTTGTCTTAAATATTCTGAAATCGTTTTAGCATTCGAACAAGCTCATGCTAGTGCCTATAAAGGTCATTTTGGAGGTCGTTCATTAGTGTAAAAACTTATTCGTATGGGATATTATTGGAGACATATGGAAAATGATTTTTTTTCCTATGTTACACGATGTCATAAATTCCAAGAACATAGCAATTTGATTCACGCTCCTATTATTGAGCTCCATGCCAATGTTCCCATTTGGCTATTTTTCAGTATGGGGGTTAGATCTTATTGGAAAAATTTCACTTCCTTCTTCTGCTAGACAAACATTTATCATAACCACAACCGACTATTTCACAAAATGGGTAGAAGCTATCCCTCTTCATTCAACAACTACTGAAGTAATTTTTTGATTCATATTATAATACATAATTGCTCACTTTTGAATTCCTTCTGCAATTTTTTCAGACAATGGAACACCATTTAAGAATAGCAAAGTTCAAAAAATTTCTTGCAACATTTAATATTCAACATCATTTCTCTACACTGTATTATCCACAATCCAATGGACAAGCTGAAAATACTAACAAACTTCTTGAAAAAATCCTTAAGAAAATTATTCACAATAATCATAAAGACTAACAGACACAACTATCTTACATTCTTTAGGATTATAGAACTAATGTTCGTTCATCCATAGGAAATACCCCTTATAGCCTTGTTTATGGTACTGATGCGATTATTCCCTTGGAGTTAGAAATTCCTACTTTGCGAGTTGCTCTTCGAGATCTTTTGGACACTAACACTTATACAAAACAATGATTACATCAACTTGATATGCTTGATGAATGGCACATTGATGCTATCAAACATCTCCAATATCACATCAAACAATTACAACACAAACACAACATTAATGTTATCCCTAGATCATTTTATAAGAGAGATTTTGTTCTTATTGAAAATCAAAGAACTGTTAGTACTGACAACAAGACAAAGATAAGTTTATCCCTAATTGGTTGGGACCTTACGTAGTTGATACCAATTATGGGTCTAGTGCTTATCTCTTAATGTAGCTTGATGGAACACCCCTTAGGGAGCCTATTAATTTCATGCATCTATGTCGGCATTATCTCTAATCCCCTTTGAATAGTATGAGTGATATAGCAGTGTTGTTTAAAGTTATTTGATGTTATAACTTTCACATTGCTACGTTCTTGACAACTAAATTTTTGTTTTTCTTCAACACTAAGGTAATTATTTAAGTTCATTTTATAATTACTTTAAGATTCATACTATTCACCCTCTTGTTGGGTTAAATTAAATCCTTATTGGTGTATTTAATTTAGCATATTCTTTTTCATTTATCAATGTTGTATCTATGATAAAATTGAAATATGTTTTATATTAGATCACACCATTCGTGTTAAATAATGAAGCCATTAATTAAATAATTTTTACCATAATTCATTTAATTAATCACTTAGCATTTAACATTTTCATACGAAAAGATACATCCTCATAATATCAAAGGTGCATGCCTATATATATATCAAAGTTTTATATACATTTCAAAATCATATACAATATCAAAATGGTCTATGAGAGCTATGTTGATTGCTTTCACAACAAACCAATTAGGTCATAATAGGAACCTATGAGCTTACCAAGGTCAATTATCGAGTATTTGTTAGACAAGTGGCCAACTAATGAGATATGGCATCAATTGCTTTATCTCCTACACTTCAGGCTTTGCAAAACCTAAGAGGGTAATCCCACAATGTATATTATACTATTATTTGAGACAATTCACATGTACATTGTATATATTTAAGTAGATATATTCTCATTTGTGGCTAATAAGTTGAAATTCACCTAGGATTTGCAATTCCTTGGACAAACCACACACATTAAGCTGAGAAAACCAAGACAACACAAACACTATAATTTCAAAGTAGATCTGTGACTATTTTAAAAGATTGTTCTCAGGACGGATAACTGGGGTCATGAAAATATTAAAATGATTTATGATCAGTGCCATTATCTCTAGGCTAGGAGTCTGAGCAAATTGAAATATAAAGAGTATTTAATTATGATCATTCAATATCTATGCAATATCAATTAACAATTCACAAATCAATAACCAAATTCTAAAGACTGCTTATTACATCCCTAGATCATGCATAAGAATTCATGATTTGACTCAAGCATTTTAACTTCTTCTATAAACAAGAGCTAAAATCAAAACACATATCAAAGTATGAAACGATGACAATTAATGAAATGATCTCTGATCAATATTTTCATTAATAATTCACATACACAATCAAAATGGAGAGACTATAGACTTGGAAAATCTCCATTATCATTATGAAGTATCCAAAAATCATACATTTAACAAAATATGCTACCTAGACTCAAAGCATTTGATAAAGACTAAACATATTATCTCTATGTTCTCAATTCTCACAATACAACTCTAGTATTCAACAAAAGACCCATACAAATGGCCCTAAATTCCCTTTTATGAAGTAAGGGAGCAAAACAAGACTCAGGCTAAGTGTACACATGCCACTATAGGATTGGAACACAAGAAGAAAGATTCCCCAATTTATTTGCATTCATCAAAGCAGAGGGAAACCAAACAAGACAAAGTTTATTTACACTTGCTAAAAAGATTAACTTTGTCTTCAAAATCACATGTCAAAAAGAATAAACATCTTCACCAAAACACCTTGATATCATCGAGAAATTTTTTTTTTTGGCATGGATTGAAAATGAATCAACATTTTAGTCAGTGTTCCATATCACCAATAATTCACAAGTCCTCAGTGAAGCATATGTTTTATACACTTGTAAATTCTATGGCTAGACTTATACAATACTTGACCAACTATATATTTCACACTTCAATCTAAACCAAACTTTCCAACATACATACTAACCCATTCTTGATACTCTTCCTCTGATGGCCATTCAAAGTCCATAATTTTTTCCATGGTCTTCTTGTAAGGGGAATATTTGGTTCCAACTACATTAGACTCCCTATCAAAATCCTCTAGGAAACTGATAAGAAATGTCAGCCTTTCCATGATGTTGTTGAAGACATCAATATTACCTTCCCTGTAGATTTCTCCAACCTAGGAAACAATTACCTCATCCAGTTCCTTCTTCCATATATGCAATGGTTTCACCTCATTATTAGACATCTCAATATCTGACAATGGTTTTAAATCAGTGTGAGTGTATAAAGATAACAATTCTACTATATTTTCTTCAAGTGGAGCTGCATACCCCTGGAAATTTTTGCTCACTCAATTCACTCACAAACTCATAAAATGGTTTTACAATAGGGTACTTATCTTCATGCTGGCCAACTACCACTAAAATCAACTTCAACTTTTCAAGTCTTGAAACCCATTTTTTTAAGGTTGGTATGGCCAATATATTATCCTTTCAGGATACCTTCATTGCATGTAACATGAGAGAATAATTTTCATGCACACTATTGAGTCTATCTTGAATCCTTCTATTCAAATTTCTTAAAGTAGTTTTCACAACCTTTGAGATGTTCTCATACATGGTGTCCTGGAATTTTTCTAGCAACTTTTTATGTACCTTAATTTGCAGAAGCAATTGATCTTTGTCAGATGAACTAGAGCTTGGTCTATTTGTTTCCTCCTATGTAATTGGCCCTTGTCCTTGATCATGTGGTATTATTTCTAAGGAATTACTATAGGCATAATGTTGCATAGATGTCATGGGAGAAATTGAGAATGGATGGCTTGAGTTAGGCTGCCCCTACTCCATTTGTATCTCTGCCCTTTGCTTAAAGAATGCCAGTTCAGTTTCTAATGTAGCCACCTTTTTTTGGATAATATCATATTCCTTCAAGAGATCACCATATTTAGCTTTAATATTATCCCTTTCCAAAGTGAGACCCTCCATAGTCGATTGAGTGAACCTGGAAACATTTACAACCATTTTTGCAGCTTCTAGGGCTGGAGTATCAGCAACCCTTTTCACAATCAATTTGCCACTAAGCTCTGATGGTTCTACTAAGGTTGGTTTCTAAGAGGTTGGAGATAGTGACCATATTGCTAATGCTTCCCAATCCTCACTGAAAGCTTAACCTTTAAGTGCCATTTCTAGCTCTTCCTCTATTTGTACTAGAGGTCTTTCAGTCTGTCTTATAGCATCCAAAACAATTGCATCAACAATGTTCCAATCTAGTAACAACAATACACCAGTTTTCTTCACAAGTTTTTTGCCTTCTTGGGAATTAATATTTTTAATTTCATCCTCCATAAATCTTCTTACATTCACCTCAATAACACTTTTAGGTGCATTAGGGTGAAAACTCCTCTCAACAACCACTTTTTGTGCATAATCTGCAACTTTGGATTTCCACCAAAAATCTTGAAATGTTGAAGTTTCAATAAAAATCAATCTTCCATAAACTTTCTAATGGCCTCTACTCTCAAGTCATCCTGGTATGTGCAAGATCATGATGTAAATAAAAAGTGGTGATATGATGGGTACATGTAGGGTATGTGGCTGACGACTTTTTTTTACCCAAAATTGATGAAACAAAAATGGTTTTTAAAGGAGATTCTAAACTTTCCACCAATATAAATTATGCTTTACTTTGAATTTAATAAATAATTATTATTCATTTTCTATTTGAATTACAACTAAAGTCTTGATTCATAGGTTGATTGAAAAAAATCTATTGATTTCAAATGGTATCACATTTTTTGAATCTAAAATATGCATCACATTCTATGCTTTGCATACTATAAGATTAAAAAAGAAAAAATTAAATTTCATGAAGTTTTGACCAAGTTAAGGTGGTCAGACATACGAGTTTTTATATTTTTTAAAATTTATACTAAAAAATTCATAATTAATTATTTACTTGGAAAAAAATTACAAAAAAAATGCATCACATCAAGACATGAGTCATCTACTAATATCTAAAATCTTATAAAAAAATATTATCATTTTATTGTGGTTAGGGTGGTCAGACAGACACCTACTTATTTTTTCCCTGAAATTTAAGAACTACTTCATTGAAATTTCAAATTTTCACAAAATAGATTTTTGTTTTTTAAAAATAAACCTAGTATTTTACAAACTACATTCAATTTTCTATAGATTCTAGTCTTACATATTTTTGAAATAATATAGATAACTTATTCAAATATTTATGCCAAGTTTCCTAACTCTGATTTTTCTAAATTTTTCGCCACTTAAGGGCTTGTTTTTTCCATGATGATCCTACACATACTCCACAACATTTAACCCATAAATATCAAGCTCCCCCAATCTGAGGATGCTTTGTCCTAAACTCTGAAGCAACTACTCCTTTCCAGGAGGCATTCCACTTTTCATTTCCTTCGTGGGTGACAAAGATATCATCTTCATCTTATATCAAAATAATCAACCAACTCTTTGCTGCAATCCTTTGCTTCTTTTGAGGTGGTTATTCAGAGGGAAAATTTTCAAGGTGAATTAAGATCAATTACAGTATTGTACCCTTTTGAGAATCTGTTGCTATTGGTTCTTCGTGAGATGACATGAGCTATTGATTTCCTTCTTCACTTGCTACCTTCTTTCTCCTAGAATAAATCCCTCAATTGTTTGGGTGGTTGATATGTAGGCCTTTGTTCTAGTGGTATTTCAACATTTTCCTCAACCACCATTTCATTTCCTTTATCGAACCTCCTCAAGGTTTCAAAACACCAACACTTTTCAAAATTATCCATGACATACATTGCTCTATGGAACCCATCTTGGATATTTGGAAACGTGATCATAATGAGGATTATTATTCTTCTTCCTAGCTTTTCACCATTTTTCTCAGAATCCAAGTAATTTAGATTTTCTTTCATCCTATTCCATCAATGTTGACAACATTCCTAATGAGATCCTCCTGAGCCATAAGTATGCAATAAATGTACCCAATTTCTTATCACTTTTAAGTCTACTTTATGAAACCTTTTGGATTATGATTCCTTGATCCACAGCTTAGTACCCATAAGGAGCTAAGAATTGCTCCTATTCCTTCAATCCCCTTAGTCACAAAATGATAATCTACAAATACAGTCCACTTCGAAGAAATATCCCTTCCTGTCAATTTAGGCAGATTTTTTCTTGTGTAGCTCCTAACCCATTTCTATGATTTCTAGAAACCCTATTCTTAGGGGATCCTTTGTAGGTAGAACATGTGGTCCTAAGCTACTACCATATACCCTAAGAATTGTTTAATCAGGATATAAAATAAAATCTCCCCAGTTGTGACTGAAATTCAAATTTGGCCTTAACTCACTCGGTCTCGAGAACTCATGGATTTCCTTGGTAATCCTAGGTGGTTGGTACATTAGAGCACTTCTTATCTTGGATGCAAAATCATTTCTAAACATTAGAAAATTATACTTCTTATCATCTTTGTCCAAGATACGAGTCCAACATTGAACATGAAGATCAACATTATCTTTATTCCTTTCTAATGTAATCACCTTCTCAAAGACCTTATGTCCATTATATAGGAACATATGCATC
The DNA here is from genome assembly GCA_007258455.2 of Sequoia sempervirens. Classification (NCBI taxonomy): domain Eukaryota; kingdom Viridiplantae; phylum Streptophyta; class Pinopsida; order Cupressales; family Cupressaceae; genus Sequoia; species Sequoia sempervirens. The sequence continues at coordinate 40,741 of VDFB02139626.1, read as the reverse complement.
AAAAATGAATACCACCAGAATTTCACCCATTATTTTCCTCCTTTTAGTTCAATTAAGCCCTTATGGATATGATCAACCAAGTAGGTTCCATAGTCATAAATCATACTATATGGTGGGTGTTGTATATGTGTAGCCAGGTAACTATACTCTAGTTGTAGTGTACCAGGTGGATTAACACCTACAATTTGGTAGAAAGAATACACAATCTTTCTAAAATAACTAGAAGAATGGCTTATTGGGAAGGATTCAAACTCACCATCACCAATCTTAACCTTTCTCCTTTTATTTCTAGTTCCAACCATTGTAGTGTGCAAGGGAAACATCCTTGACCTAATGAATACCTTGGTATTGTTATATTCTGTTAAGATTGTATCCATATTCAAAGGAAGCATAATTGAGTTCCTTTTATGTAGGTCAAACACCTTTCCAATTTCTTCACAAGTTTCTTTTAACATCACCACCCGATCATATGTTCTAACCACCCTAGAAATTGGATCATACTTTGATGTGATTTCCTTACTACCAGCTGGTACAATCTCTGCAATTTTTTTATCAACTCCTCATATTTTCTAGGACACGTCTTTGGTTCTCAAATGAGCAAGAATCAACTGCACACAATCTTTTGATAGAAAATAAATGAGTCTATTGATTCACTTCTACCATATATGCTTACTTGCACAAATCAAAAGAATTGCAACAGGTGTACTTTTAAACTTTTGAATATGAGCCATCGATTTACAGTTGAGTTGGGCCTCTTGAACGACTTCGATCGAGTCAAGATTGTTTGAATTTTCCTTGTTACTCCAATTTAGATGAATGGCCAATAGGAGTTTTTTGATGAGACATTCTTGTGTACCTATGGGATCCACTTGCTTATAGTTGTAGAGTATATGTGGTAGCTTCTCGCAATTCTCGCCATTCTTAAAGAGCTTGCATCTCATTTCCATGAGCTAGCAGGGAATGATAGTGATCATCTTTCATCGCTCTATTGGTGTCGTTGATCTACAAGCTCTAGGAATTGAGATGTGACATAGCAGGTGGGCTTGATCACATGTGGTTGCATCTCACTAACCTCACAAATTTTAACTTGTATGCAGTTCAAATGAGTGAGCCAGCGAGGAACAGCCCAGATGGAGTCCCACAATCTAGTAACTATTCAACCTACACATGAAACATAGTTATTTGTAAAAGGGAGCCTAGACTAGGCCAACGAGGAAGATACCATCATGAGTTAATGACTTAAGTCATAAATCAAAAATTAAAACCTATCATGAGGATGAATCAAAATGACCAACAACCTTAAGACTTCGAGGCTGGTAACTGATGTATGTTGATGGCTTAAAACATGACTAAAGAGACCCGTGACCAGGAAAACTAGTCAATGAAAAATTAGAATACTCAAGGATGAAGAATTCAAGGCAAGACTAACCAAATAAAACCCTTAAACCCTAATGATGGGTACATTTGACATTTGAATAACAAGCACAAAATACTCAAAATGTCAAGCATTTTGAGAGCTTTATCAGTGGCTCATGCTCAGGGATGCATACCCCTAGTGGGTATGGTGAGAAACAAATCTCTTGGTGGATCAGACCAAATACAGAGGAAACCAAAAGAAAGGGAACGACCCAGACAAGGAAAGCATACACAATAGGAAATAAACACACCAAACCCTATATACAAAATTTATAGGACTATAAAATGTACATGGTATAGCCTATTTCAAGAGAAATAGGGTTTTAGGAACTGTCCATGTACTAGTAGTTCTAGATATTCACCCACAAGTGACTGTAAGAAGCAAGAGTCCTCCCCATGTGTATCTGTGACTAAGTACCCAACCATAGGGGATCAAACTTCACATGCTTTCCCTTATCCTCCAATTTAGCATTGCACATTAATACCATACATCCTTTTTCAAAATTCCTTGGTATAGCTCATTTTTCATGCAAATACTTAACTTGAAGCTGCATTTTCTCATTCTTCTTGTGTTCTTCTCTTATTATTTCATCGAGCTTGACCAATTCATTCATCCTACTCTCTGCATCTCATTATAGATGTCAGTATCATATTCCTACATAAACTTATACATTCTCATAAAGTTATTATGAGGAATTCTAGCCTCCACTCCATACACCAAGTTAAAAGGAGAGAGACCAATAGCTTTCTTGACTGTAGTTCTATTTGCCCACAAAGCTAATTACAAATTTGAATCCCAATATTTCTTATTCTTTTTCGGGACTCTTTTGATGATCTTCATAAGTCTCTTGTTGCTAGACTCGGCCTTTCCATTACCCTGAGGATGATATGGGAATGAGTAGGATATATTTATGCCATGTTGGTTGTAGAAATCTAAGAATTCTTTAGATCGAAAACACATGGCATTATCAGAAACAATCCTTTTAGGCACACCAAAACAACTTAAGATGTTATTCAACAAAAAGTCTATGACAACCTTGCTTGTTGCTTTCTGGGTGGGAATAGCCTCAACTCACTATGTAAAGTAATCAGTTGCCACTAGAATCCAGGCATGTGGACACTACTAGACTTTACTTCCATCTCTCCTATAAAATCAATCCCCCATTGTTGAAAATGGGCTAGTGATGAAACTGGTCTGGGGGTTAAATTGCCTAAAAACTTAAGCTTACCAGCGAACCTTCGACATGCATCACATTTTTTGACATATTTGTGTGTGTCCTTGAAGAATTTGGCCCACCAAAAACTTTCCCTTAATATCTTGTGTGCTATACACTTAGCCATTTAATGGCCTCCACATATTCCCTTATGCATCTCAATCAACAAGTCTTCTGCTTGATCTCCATCTACACATCTGAGGAGCACACCCTCTGAGCTCCTCCACCAGAGTTCACCATCAATAATAATATATCTAATTTATTGTAACTTCAGAGTTCCCCTCTCATTATTTGGCATACTATCAAGACATCTCATTGTTTGCAAATACTTAACAATTCTTCGATACCAACCACATGTCTGCATTCACATATAGGAGCAACATTCTCCTATTCCATCTCATTGATTTGATTGGCATATAAGTTAGTTTCAGCCAAAATCTTGGTTGAACCTTGACCCCTGACCAATTTGGTGATCTGAATATCTATGTTAAATGTTTGGATTTTGTTAATCCATCTACATCTATGGCCAGTGGTTTTTTCCTGTGTGAATCTGATGTCCTTGACTACCACACTTGGGACATAGGAAACTATTGTAGCACCAATGAGATAACTTCTAAAAAATTTAACAAACTTTACTAAAGCATAAGCTTGCTTTTGAATAGTATCATACTTAAGTTTAGCTAATTGTAGGGATTTGCTAAAAAATGCAATTGGCTTTTCAAAACCATCATCATTTTTTTGTAACAATACACCCACCATAGTATGAAAGGAGGAAAATGTGAATAATTGGAATGGTTTTGAATAATTAGGGTCTTTGATATAGGTGTAGCTTTGATAGTATCCTTTATAGCTTGAAAAGTTTTGAGGGGCTCTTCTGACCATATTACTTTTTCTCCTTTCTTAAGCATTTTTTAAATAAGTCTACTTATCTCCACAAAGTTAGTCACAAATCTCCTCATAAAATTTATTTTCCCAAAGAAAGATTGGATCCCTTTGACATTTCTAGGCGGGGTAATTTTATCAATAGTTGTTATTCTTTCAGGATCCATTCTAATGCCATCTTTGGACACAATATGCCCCAACAATTTACCCTCTTTAACTAATGTATGTTGATGGCTTAAATGATGACTAAAGAGACTGGTGACTGGGAAAACTAGTCAACGTGAAATTAGAATGCTCAAGGATGAAGAATTCAAGGCAAGACTAACCAAATAAAACCCTTAAACCCTAATTATGGGTACATTTGACATGTGAATAACAAGCACAAAAGAATCAAAATGTAAAGAATTTTGAGGGATCTATCAAGCTAGACCCCTCGAGATCTGGTGCTCATGATCCAATCCTTGGATGTCATGAGACAATTGTGTGTGACCATGATCACAAACTATTGAGTCTTAGTGCATACTCCAGACCCTATAGTCACCCAATGGCTATAAGCCACTCATCTACCATCTGGTCCCTCTCTACTCGTGTCTATGCCAGCTCTGCCTATAGTATCTCTACCTCTGTTGAGGTTTGTGCTGATTGTAGTGCACTCTCATCCTGATGGACTCACCTCCTCACACTCTTGTATGCTGCTGATAGCCTCATGAATAGTTTGAGTGACTCTGGCTCCTCCTTGACGATCAGTGGGGGAAGATAGTCAAGATCTATCTCATACTCCTCGAGGGATGCTGACACTATCTCTATGGCTTACTGATGATAGAACTCTCACTAGTCTCTCGTTGCTCCTACAAGATAGATCATGTACACAATTAGTAACACATCATCATGATATATATATACAAAAATATAACATAAATCACTAAAGGACTTGCATCAAATTAGATTTCATCACCTATGTCTCTAAATGCATGAGGAATGTCAACCTCCTCATATTTGGGGGGCATGGAAGATATGCTAGCCCCTCTCTAACTGTGTGCACTAATGTCTACTATAGCTACTTCCCGTGATCTGGTTCTATAAGTATGTGATGACTCTCCATGCTCATACCGACCCTCAATAGCTACCTCATCACCCTCACTTAGGAGTGGCTCCTCCTCATAATAATAGTCCTCATAATCCTCATCCCACTCCTCATCCTCCTCTCCTCCATCTTGTTCCTCATAATCAAGATCGGGCTTAGACTGGTAATCCTTATTGGTAATATTTGTAAAAACATTTGTTGGCCTGTACTATACCTCCTCTACTCTCTCCTCTAGCTCATCACCCTCATCTGTTGCTAGCTCTACATCACCTAGAGGAAAATCCATGGGGAACATAGGAGTTGGTCATGCATATGACCAACACTCCTCATGCTTGTCTATGCTACCTACATCATCATCGTTGAAGATTGGTGGCTGGTCGTGATCTGAATCATCAGAATCACTCTCCTGTACATGATCTATCATCATCCAAATAACATCACCTAGCCTTTAGGCACTCCACATTAATCATCTAATGAAGGGGAATTCCCTTAGTGGTGTTTGGACCTATCCAAACTATTGCATGAATCATCTATAATAGAATGATCGTACGACATAGTCATGCCTCCCTACTAGATATCTATCCATCTTCATCCTCTGTAACTATGTAGTGGGGTCTGGCCACTATTGAGTGAGTAGATAGGGACTCCATAGGACCTTGTCCTCCTCTATCTAGTCAAATATCACCCTCCAAAAGTGCAAATCACCATACTGCCACAGTCGTCAGAAAGGATAGATGAACGCTCGTGGGTATCTTGTTATAGTACAAGGGTATCCAATAGGCCTGGTACATGTGATATGCTCAAGGCACCACACCTATAGAAGTGCACAATGGACCATACTGTCAATCTCTCAAAATAAAAACTAACCAAGATCATAATACAAGTGTGCTAGAATGCAACATTCCCAGGTATAGACTATCCTCTTCTCATACATCCCTTGTATTAGGTGTACCAGTCCCTCATGCAAGTGTGCCACTCATCTATCTAGATTGAGAACCGGTTCTACTGTGTGCATCATAATATTTCTAACCATAGGAGTTCATGAATACAACAACATGGGAAGCTTGATCTACGCTCTAACCATCATATCATGAATAGGTCCATCCAAACAAGACTGTACATATCTCTCTTCTCTCAAAATGACCGATCCCCCTAGAAATACAATCATGCTCCCTGAATAGGAACTTAGAGAATGTGGTGTATGTCCTCGAGTGTGATGGTCATTTACCCTATGGGAAGATGAAAGGTACAGGTATCTGCATCCCAACGCTCACATAGAGCCATCAGCATGGCGTCATGGTATCTCATGGGTGGCATAAGATATGCACAATAGATACCCACTAACTGTAAATGCTATACCTCTACTATCGATAGCTCTGGCACATGATCTCTCAAAAGATGTCAACTATCTTCCCCCTAGTTGCTGTCATGACTTGGCAGGAACCTATTAGAATCATCCAACTAGCTAAGTGCACATGTACTAAAATCCATTATTCCTCACTTTATTGATGACTCATGAAAGAAAATTTAAGCTAAAGTAGGTTTCATTTAAATAGAACTAGCTTAGGTTTAGTTTTTGAAATTTAAACATCTATCTTCATAAATTCTAGTTTCTATATCATTTTTTTTTGTATGCTTATATTTCTTAGTATGTGTTGACCTCTAAAGCTAGCACCCAAGAGATACAATTTATGGGAAGTTCTACAAATGGGGGACTAAAACATGCTTTGCGAAAAATCCTCTAAGATTTTAGAAGTTGGCTCTTCGATTAACATTTAAAGGAAAAGGGAGAGAGAAAAGCATAAAGGTAAAACTAAAATAAGGTGATGCACCAAGCTTTTACAACATTTCATGTATAATGTAGCATAATAAAATTCTAGTTTAAAACCTGATTTCTATAGAAGATTGAAAGAGTATTAAACACAATTCAAAGTCTTGCATATGTTCATATAATTGAAATTATAAAAACAAAAAAGAAGTACTCTATGACTGAAAACACTTTGAATAGACACATAACATAAATTCTAACAAGAAAATGGAGAGGAATGCATATCAGAGACAAACATGGAAAAATCATATGGTAATGTATTTTTTTACAATGTTTTCCAACCCCTCAAAACAAAGAGAAGAGATCCATAAATATAGAAACAATCCTGCCAAAGGAGATGACTATAATAAAAAATATTCTTTCACACCACTCATAAGAGCTACCATCATACAACCATTGCAACTGCAAGAGTGGGTAATCAAAGCTTATGTTCTTTGTCGAAGAAATTCCATCTAGATGCCCACTACCTCCATCTTGACCGATTGGTGAACTAGGCCATACCTCTTCCTTGTTGTTGTATTGCCTACCCTGATGCATGGGTATGTGCAGGATCATGATGGGCCAAAAAGTGGTGATATGATGGGTATGTGTAGGGTATGAGGTTGATGAGTTTTTTTACCCAAATTGATGAAACAAAAAGGGTTTTTAAAGGAGATTCTCAGCTTTCCTCCAATATAAATTATGCTTTACTTTGAATTTAATAAATAATTATTATTCATTTTTTATTCGAATTACGACTAAAGTCCTGATTGATAGGCTAATTGAAAAACATCTTTATCTTTCAAAGGGTATCACATTTTTTGAATTTGAAACATGTGTCATATTCTATGCTTCGCATACTATAAGATTAAAAAAGAAAAAATGAATTTCATGAAGTTTTGACCAAGTTAAGGTGGTCAGACATACAAGTTTTTATATTTGTTAAAAATTTTAATAAAAAATCATAATTAATTATTTATTTGGAAAAAAGTTACAAAAGAATATGCATCACATTTGGACATGAGTCATCTACTTATATCTAAAATATTATAAAAAAATATTATCATTTTATTGTGGTTAGGGTGGTCAGACAGACACCTACTTCTTATTTTTTCCCTGAAATTTAATTACTACTGCATTGAAATTTCAAATTTTCACCAAATAGACTTTTAAAAAAAGAAAACCTAGAATTTTAGAAACTACATTTAATTTGCTACAATTTCTATTCTTACATATTTTTAAAATAATATAGATTGTTAGATGTTGTGGATATGGTTGTTGATATGTGGTTGTCATTGATGTCAACACTATTAGCATTTGGTGTATTGAAGGTTGTATATGTCGAGGATATTGAGAAAATTGTAAAAGAAAGTATTCTAGGTTCCTAGTGGAATTGTGCAGGTCATGAAGGTGTCTTGTTCTATACATAGAAGACTAGTTCATGTGGATTAAAGGGTTTATTAATGAATGTTTCTAGATCATCTATGGGAAGTTTGAGAGGTCTGCGTGAAGTTTTGATTGTGTTGTGGTCCGACAGTGTTTCTATGGTCTATGTCAGTGTTCCTAAATGAAGTTTGTGTAATTTTGTTAATCTCAATTGTTGCAAATGCTTCTCTATTGTTTCTTGGTGTTCTTTGATGTTTCTAGATCATTCTCTATCTTTTTGGTACATCCACATTACTCGGAGAGCTCATGGTTGAAGATCTTTTCTTGCACATGTTCGATTTTTCATATTCTTGGCCGACATGTTGGTGGTAGTGTGTTGTGGATCTTCATGGTGAAATTAATTAAAGTATTTTTGTATTGGAGATGTTAATTTGGGTCTTCACTATGTTGTGGCCGACCTTGGTGGATTTACATTGGAAAATTATTTGTAAAGTTGGGCTGACATTGAAAATATGTTTTATTTCCTGGTTGACTAAGTTGGGATGGAATCTCATGTTGTGGATATATAAGAGCGATTGGTTGAGTGAAGTTAGTGTGTACATAAGTGTGAATGTATGCTAGAGAAAGTGTAAATGTGCAAATAGTGTTTCTATCATTCGATTGCAGAGCAGAGAGTGAAGAAGGTTTTCTGAGCTTGATTGGAACTATAATCAGGCTTGTGCAGAAGCTATTTTCTCAATTCGTATTCATTGGATTTTAATCCTATTCTGTATTGTTGGATAGTGAGTCCTCTTTTGTATTTGAGCAGTGAGCTCTAGGCAGTGTGCCTGAATGCATGTGCATTCCCCTTATTATTTCTCATTAAACTTCTAACAAAGTATAATCTTGTGGGCTAACATCCACCATGGTTTTTCCCCTAACAGGGTTTCCACACAAAAATATTGGTGTTCTTTGTCTCTCTGATATGTTAATTTTTTGTGGTTAATTGCTTATTCATTAGATCGAAGATTAAGTTAAGTAAGAAAATTTTAAGTTTCTATCACAACTGATTCACCCCCCCTCTTAGTTGTGTGTCCTTGTTTTTCCAACAATTAGTATTATAGTAGGTTCCTTTGAAGAAGTCTAAAAGCTTGAGGTGATCTGAGATGGAAACAACATTCAAGAAGGATAGTTTGAGATTTTATGGCACTAACTATTCAATGTGGAAAGTTATAATGCAATGTCACTTAAGGTGTATTGGTGAAGCTTTCAGGAAGATTACAAAAGATCCATATACTATTCCTCAGAATGGTCCCTTAACTCTTGATGAGAACAAAGATGCTAAAAATAACATTAGGGCTATTTAAGCCTTGGTGAGTGCTCTAACAGATTCAGAGATGGCTAATGTGTTGGGTCTGCAGACAGCTCATGAGATTTGGATGAAACTGGAAACTTTGTATAAAGGAGATGCACAAGTGAATATGGCTAAGCTATAGAGCTTGAAAGGCAGGTATGAGAATCTAAAGATGGGTGAAGATGAAAACATCACTTCTTTTATGCAGAGAGTAAATGAAATAGTGATGGGTATTAAATGTGTCAGTGGTTCTATGGATGAGGATGAAATTGTGGCTAAAGTACTCAGATCCTTGCCTCCCTCCTACAAAATGAAAGTTCATGCTATTGAAGAGTTCAGATTAGTAAACAAGATGACAAGAGACACATTGATCAGGAAGCTTGCTGCTTTTGAAATAAGTAAATTTGGCGAATCTAAACCAAAGACTGAATCTTCATTCAAGGCTACTGTATCCGAAAGTAACAAGAAAAGATATAGTCCAGGAGAGAGTTCCAAAAAGATATCCAAGTATGATGAAGAAATGAAACAACTTGAAGATAAAGAAAGAGAGGTAGAGGAATTGGAAGCACTAATTGCAAAGCAAGAAGGAAGAGGAAAAGGTAAGTATGAAGATGTATTTCCTATTAAATGTTTTTCATGTGGTAAAATGGGTCATTTTGCATCAAGATGTCTTGAAAGAGTTCCTAAATCTAAGCCTAAAAATTATAGATTCCAAAAGAGATGTTACTTTGCTGAAGAAGTAGTGACTGATGATGAGTCTGATAAAGATAATGGAAATGAAGATGAATGGGCTTTCATTGCTACCATTGAAGATAATCCTATGGCTACTGAATCTACTAAAGATGAAAAGGCTCTTGCAGCCTGATTTGAAGTAAAAGATGAGTGGGTCATTGATAGTGATGCTCACATCATATGACTGGTGATAAAAGAAAATTTGTAAGTCTAGAGAAGTATGATGGTGGGGTTGTAAGATTTGGAGACAACAATGCTAGTGTGATTCATGGTAGAGGATCTATTTGTCTTGGTGGTAAGGATAACACTGATGATGTTCTTTATGTTAAAGGCCTGAAGCACAACTTGTTGAGTGTTGGATAGATGGTTCACAAGGGATATGAGATCTTCAATTCAAAGATGGAAGATGCAAGATATGTGGAAGTTCTAGGAATATGATTGCAACAAGAAAACACACAAAAGGTAATATTTTTCACCTGAATACTGCTAGTGGGAGTTGTTTAATTGCTCAAGTAGATGAAAGTTGGTTATGGAATATGAGGTTGTGTCATGTAAACTTTGACAACATTATCAAGATAAGTTATACTCAAGCAGTAAGAGATCTATCTAAGTTAGTGAAGTCTGCTAATATAATCTACAAGGAATGTCAAATGGGTAAACAAACTGGAGTCTCTTTCCAGATCAAATAGTTTCATTCAAATAATTTGTTGGAGCTGCTACATACTGACCTTTGTGGTCCCTCCAGAGTTAAAATTATTCATGGAGAAAGGTACTTCATGTTTATTATTGATGATTACTCTAGAATGATATGGGTTTCTTTCTTAAAAGAAAAATGTGAAGCATTCAAAAAGTTCAAAAGTTTTAAGGTTATGGAAAAGAATGAGAAAGGTCTAAAAATCAAGTGCCTGAGATCTGACCAAGGTGGTGAGTTCACCTCTAGGGAGTTCAACTCTTTTTGTGAAGAGCATGGAATTAAAAGATAGTATCTTCTCCCCGAACCCCTCAACAAAATGGAGTTGTAGAGAGAAAAAATAGAACAATTCTAGATTCTGCCAGAATAATGATGATGGAAGGAAATGTATCTCAAATGTACTGGAGTGAAGCAATAAGCATTGTTGTGTATACTTTGAATTGGGTAAATGTTAATGGTAACTCTGGTAAGACCCCTTTTGAGTTATGGTCTGGTTATAAGCCTACTATCAAGTATTTCAAGATCTTTGGAAGTAAGTGTTATATCAAGAGAGATGATGATATAGGTAAGTTTGATGCAAGAAGTGATGAAGGGATTTTCCTAGGTTGCTCCACTAAAAGAAAGGCATAGTGATGCTATAACAAAATAATGAGAAATATGGTTGAAAGTGCAAATGTCAGAGTTGATGAGGACTCTGTGAAATCATCCAAATATTGTGGATATGAATCAAATGAAGAAAATACTTGCAAAGGGAATAATTCTCAAACACAGAATCTACTTCAGATTATTCCATATGTTCCAGTAAATCAAGCCAATCAGGAAGCACATACAAGTGTAAGTGTAGAAGAAAGATCAGAAGAATCAGAAGCTCAAGAATGTCCCAAGACTCCAAGGTATGTAAAGCTAAATCATTCTGACAGTCAAATCATAGGAGATAAGAATAAAGGAGTGCAGACTAGAAGAAATATTGCAAAAGAATATTGTTTTATTTCCAAGATTGAACCTAAAAATGTCACTGAAGCCTATCAAGATGAACACTGGTTGGAAGCTATGAAGGAAGAGCTGAAACAAATTGAAAAGAATGACACATGGATGCTGGTTCCCAGGCCTAAAGACAAAAATGTGATTAGTACTAAATGGGTGTTTAGGAACAAGCTGAATGAACAAGGTGAAGTGGTCCACAATAAAGCAAGACTAGTATGTAAAGGGTATTCTCAAATAGAAGGTATTGATTTTGAAGAAACCTTTGCTCCTATTGCTAGAATGGAAGCTATAAGGTTATTTCTTGCTTATGCTGCATACACGGATTACAAAGTCTATTAGATGGATGTGAAGTCAGCATTTCTAAATGGGGAACTAGAAGAAGTATACATTGAACAGTTGGATGGATTTCAACTAACTGACAAGGAAGATATGGTTTTCTGATTAAAGAAAGCTCTATAGGGACTCAAGCAAGCCCCCAAAGCCTAGTAGGCTAGATTGGAAAAGTATTTACTGAAGCTTGGATTCACTAAAGGTACTGTTGATAGCAACTTATATACTTCAAATTAGATCATGATAAGGAGTTAATTATAGAATTTTTTGTTGATGAAATCATTTTTGGAGGAGATGACAATGTATGTATGAAGTTTACTGATGAGATGAAAAATGAGTTTGAGATGAGTATGATTGGAGAGATGAAATCATTTTTGGGATTGAAAGTTACTTAGTTAGAAAAAGGAATTTTCATATCTCAATCCAAGTATGTGAGAGAACTATTGAAGAAGTTTGGAATGGATGACTCCAAACCTATTGGTACCCCCATGGTGAGTGATGTAAGCTGACATAGAATGATGATTCTCCTAAGGAAAATAAAACTAGATATAGGTCAATGATTGGTGGATTACTCTACTTAACTTAGACTATACTAGACATTATGAATGTTGTATGTATGGTTGCTATATTTTAGGCTAATCCAAAAGAATCACATGTGACAGCTGTGAAGAGAATTTTTAGGTATTTGAAAGGAACAATTGACTTTGGACTTTGGTATCCAAAAGATGATGATCTCACTTTGAGTGCATATACTGATGCAGATTGAGCTAGAGTTGTAGATGACAGGAAAAGTACTAGTGGTGGTGCTTTCTTCCTAGGGAAGAAGTTGGTGTCCTAGTTGAGCAAAAAGCAGAATTTCATTTCTCTATCCACTATTGAAGCAAAATACATTGTTGCTGCAAATAACTGTATGCAAGTGATATGGATGAAACAAATGTTGAAAAATATTAGGGTGGTATATGAAGAACCTATTGCCATATACTGTGACAATTCAAGTGCAATAAATATTTCAAATAATCTAGTGCTGCATTCCAAGCCTAAACATATATCAATCAAGTTTCATTTCTTGAGAGAGAAAGTGAATGAGAATGAAGTTAGATTGGAATATGTGCCTACCAAAGAGCATATTACAGATATATTTACTAAGCCATTGTCAAAGGATACTTTTGAGTATCTCAGAAGAATGCTAGGGGTGATTACCCCTCTTGATAATAACTAAAGATGCATTTACTTGCATCAATCTGAGAGCTTCATTGCTATATTTTTATCTAGATTGATGTTTCTGAGGCTGCTACTCAGGGGGAGTAGTCATATGTGCAAATATGTGGTTCAAAGTTTGTATGTGGGAGGTTCATGGTTACCTTTTACATTGATGTCAAAGGGGGAGAAGTGTAATATGAAAAATCTTTCTAAGGAGAAGAGTCTTGTGGGGAGAAGTGCAGGGTATGTGCAGGATCATGATGGGCCAAAAAGTACCAATATTATGGATATTTGTAGGGTATGTGGCTGACGACTTTTTTTTTACCAAAAATTGATGAAATGAAAAGGGTTTTCAGAGGAGATTCTCAGCTTTCCACCAATATAAATTATGCTTTAATTTGAATTTAATAAATAATTATTATTTATTTTCTATTATAATTATGACTAAAGTCCTGATCAATAGGCTGATTGAAAAACATCTATAACCTTCAAATGGTAATACATTTTTTGAATCCGAAACTTGCGTCACATTCTATGCTTCACATAATATAGGATTAAAAACAAAAAATAAATTTCATGAAGTTTTGACCAAGTTAAGGTGGTCGACATATGATTTTAAATTTTTAAAAGTTGTAATAAAATTCATAATTAATTATTTACTCAGAAAATAATTACAAAAAATATGCATCACATCTGGACATGGGTCCTCTACTTATATATAAAATATTATAAAAAATATTATCATTTTATTATGGTTAGGGTGGTCGCAGATTCTACTTCTTATTTTTTCCCTAAAATTTAAGTACTATTGCATTGAAATTTGAAATTTTCACCAAATAGATTTTATTTATTTTTAAATAAACCTAGTAGTTTAGAAACTACATTCAATTTTATACAGATTCTATTCTTACATATTTTTAAAATAATATAGATAACTAATTCAATTTTTTATGTCAAGTTGCCAAACACTGATTTTTTTGAAATTTTTGCCACTTAAGGGCCTATTTTTTCCATGATATTCCTGCACATACCCTGCAGTTGAGAAGGAGTCAGTGTGTTGGGTTGATGGTATTTTTCACATCATGTGTTGCCATCAATGCCAAAGGGGGAGATTGTTGGATGTTGTCGATATGGTTGTTGATATGTGGTTGTCATTAATGTCAACACTATTAGCATTTGGTGTATTGAAGTTTGTATATGTCGAGGATATTGAGAAAATTGTAAAAGAAAGTATTCTAGGTTCCTAGTAGAACTGTGCAAGTCATGAAGGTGTCTTGTTTTGTACATCGAAGATTATTTCATGTGGATTAAAGGGTTTATTGCTGAATGTTTCTAGATCATCTACCAAAAGTTTTAGAGGTCCACGTGAATTTTTGATTGTGTTGTGGTCTAATAGTGTTTCTATGGTCTCTGTCAGTGTTCTTGAATGAAGTTTGTGTAATTATGTTAATCTTAGTTGTTGTTGATGCTTCTTTGTTGTTTCTTGTTGTTCTTTGATGTCTCTAGATCATTCTCTATCTTTGTGGTACATCCAAATTACTCAGAGAGCTCATGGTTGAAGATCTTTTCTTGTGCATGTTCAATTTTTCATATTCTTGGATGACATGTTGGTGGTAGCGTGTTGTGGATCTTCATGGTGAAATTAATTAAATTATTTTTGTATTGGAGATGTTAATTTGGTTCTCCACTATGTTGTAGCTGACCTTGGTGGATTTGTATTGGAAATTTATTTGTAAAGTTGGGCTGACATTGAAAATATGTTTCATTTCCTAGCCAACTAAGTTGCGATGGAATCTCAATGTTGCGGATATATAAGAGCAATTGGTTGAGCAAAGTTAGTGTGTGCATAAGTGTGAATGTATGGTAGAGAAAGTGTAAATGTGTGAATAGTGTTTCTATCATTTTATTGTAGAGAAGAGAGTGAAGAAGATTGAGCAAACTGTGAAGAAGGTTTTTTGAGCTTAATTGGAACTATAATCAAGCTTGTACCAAAGATATTTTCTCATTTCATATTCTTTGGATTTTAATCCTATTCTGTATTGTTGGAAAATGAGTCTTTTTTTGTATTTGAGCAGTGAGCTCTAGGAAGTGTGCCTGAATGCATGTGCATTCCCCTTATTACTTCTCATTATACTTCTAATAGAGTATAATCTTGTGGACTAACATCCACCGTGGTTTTTCCCCTAAGAAGGTTTCCACACAAAAATATTGGTGTTCTCTATTTCTCTGATGTGTTAATTGTTTGTGGTTAATTGCTTATTCATCAAATCTAAAATTAAGTTAAGTTAAGTAAGAAAAGTTTAAGTTTCTATCATAACTAATTCACCCCCCCTCTCTGTTGTGTGTCCTTGTTTTTCCAACATAGATAACTTATTCAAATTTTTACGTCAAGTTGCCTAACTTTGATTTTTCTGAATTTTTTGCCACTTAAGGGCCTATTTTTTCCATGATGATCCTACACATACCCGCATGGCACTCACATATTAACCCCTTGCAGTTAGTCTGGCATTAGAAAGGGCCAATGGTGCATCTTTATGAATTTTTGAACTCAAAAAAAACTTAGGCTTGCACCCAGTTGATGTGTGGCACCTTCGAGAATATGGAGCTCCAAAGAGAGTAGCCACATAGTGCCTTTAGAGGGTGGCGGGTGAGGACACCACATCGCACTCCTATGGAATGCACTAAGGAAAGTTGTTGTTAGGATGGTGAAAAATTGTGCAGTGTTGACACATGTTGACCCCACAAATGCAATTTGAACTTGAAACATACAAGTCCACAAGTTTCAAAAGGGTGGAGCCTTATAAAAATTAATGATTTAAACCTATCGAGGGGGCAACACTAGATATGATCTATAGTGTGTAGAAAAAGTGAATTCTAGAGAATAACTTGAATCATTTTGAACAATCCTAAGATCACAACATGTGCAACATAGGACACCAATATAGAAATTTTTAATTTGGTCCAATGTGAGTGGAAATTAGTATACAATATATTTATTTGAACATGCAAAGCATTTTAATTAAGTAAATTAAACATTTGAGAAGGTTTCAAAGTGAAAACTACTATTCTTTGCTATAAAATTTAGCAATTTTTTTTTCATTTTATTAGTACTTATATTATCTTACATTAATGTTATATTTCTAAACAAGTTGGTTTCTCTTTAAAGAAAGATAACAATATAAACCATGTTCAATTTACCATACATTCAT
The DNA here is from genome assembly GCA_007258455.2 of Sequoia sempervirens. Lineage (NCBI taxonomy): Eukaryota > Viridiplantae > Streptophyta > Pinopsida > Cupressales > Cupressaceae > Sequoia > Sequoia sempervirens. The sequence continues at coordinate 24,473 of VDFB02139626.1, read as the reverse complement.
AATGTTGCCTCTCTCTATCCTCTCCCTCTCTCATGTTCTACCTTGGGGGCATGACCATAGTGCTAACCTCTCTATCTCCTTATATGTACCTCTCTCTCTCCCTCCTTATATGCACATGCCTCTCTCTTATCTATCTCTCTCCTAAAATAATGAGATAATCTCTCTCTCTCTCTCTCTCTCTCTCTCTCTCTCTCTCCCCTTAGATACCTACCCTAGGTCTCTCTCCTTCAATATACCTCTCTCTCTTCTCTCCCTCTCTTAGGTTCTACCTTAGGGGCATGACCATAGTGCTACCCTCTAGATCTCTCTCTCTCTCTCTTTGATTTTGTTAGTCTTATCTTACATTAAGAAATTATAGTTCTATGAGTTGTCTTCTCATTAAAGGAAGCTATTTCAATATTTAAATGATGTTTAATTTACCATAAATTCATAAAAGGAGCCTTCCACTTAAGCTATAGAACTATCTCTCTCATATATGAGCCTCTCTCTCTCCTTAGATACCTACTCTCTCTCTCTTAGATACCTCTCTCTCTTAGGTTCTACCTTGGGGGCATGGCCATTGTGCTACCCCCTCTCTCTCTTTCTCTCTCTCCTTATATACCCCTCTCATCTCTCCCTCTCTCCTATCATACATGTAGTGCTACCCTCTCTCCCTCCTTAGATACCTACTCTCTACCTCTCCTCAAATGCTTCTCTCTCTATTTCATTTTATTAGTCTTATCTTGTATATTAAGAAATTATAACTATAATTTGGTTTCATCTCTCCCTCTCTCCTTCTACCATAATGAGCTAAACTCTCTCTCTACTTAGATACCACTCTCTCTCTTAGGTTCCACCTTGTGAACATGACCATAGTGTTACCATTTCTCTCTTTCCTTATACACCCCTCTCTCATATCTCCCTATTCTTAGATATCTACTCTCTCTCTTTCATTTTATTAGTCTTATATTATAGATTAAGGAATTGGAACTATGAGTTGGTTTCATCTCTCTCTCTCTCTCTCTCTCTCTCTCTCTCTCTCTCTTTCCTTCTACCATGGTGAGCTAACCTCCCTCTCTCTCTCTCCTTAAAGATACCTATCTCTTCTCTCCCTCTCTCAGATTATACCTTGGGGGCATGACCATAGTGCTACTCTCTTTATATCTCTCTCCCTTATATACGAGCCTCTTTCCTTCCATCATATTGAGCTAAACTCTCCCTCCTTATATACCTAGCCTCTCTCTCTCCTCAAGTACCTCTCTCTCTTAGGTTCTATCTTAGGGCCATGAGTCATGACCATAGTGCTACTCTCTCCTTATATATGGTCCCTTTGTCATCTCTCCATCTTTTCTTCTATCATACATGTAGTGTTATCCTCTCTCTCTCCTTAGATACCTACTCTCTCTCTCTCTCTCTCTCTCTCTCTCTTCCTCTCCTTTTCTCTCAATTATTTTTTAAAGTTTTTTTTTTTGAATAGATGTCTCTATACAAAAAATATAATTGTGGTTAACATATATGTATTTGTACATTTGTATCCAAGTTAATTAAAAGTTGAGAATTTGTAATGGGGAATAAAGGGTAAGATCAAGGTTGTATGATCGAAAAATAGAGACCAAAAATAATGGATGAACATCTACTAAAGAATAACCCATTGAAATTATTGATGACCAAATTAATGTAGAGGTACAATAACAATTTGATAATAATGATAGATTTCTTTTAGGATATGAGCAATTTGATGGAGATGGATGAGGATTCTCTTTTCAAGGATATTTCACTTCAAGATATGTTATCTGAAAGAACAATAAATTACACTCAAAGAATCTAGAATAAATTTTTTGAAGAAAAATCTCTAGTTGGAAGTGTAAACACCTAAATTTGGACACTTAATTTATCCAAATTTATCCCTTTTCATCTAAACATCCCCTTATCCTCATTAATTAAGTAATATCACTATTATTTAATTAATACCTCTAAAGTTATTCTAATCCCTAAGGTATCTAGTTAAATAATTAAATACCTTCCCCCTTTCATCAAATGAATTAAATAAATATGACATTTATTTAATTTCTCATATGTCACATCCTCCATCATTTTTATCTAATCCTAATTCATCTTCTAATCTCATCATTAGGGATGTGCACATGCCTAATCATTGATTAGGATGTGTCACATCCTCCAACTTTTGCAAGTTGGCCTCTAATCTCTTTTAGCCACCTAACCCTCCTCTAATCCTTCATTAACTAGCCTAATCATTTTCCCAAGGAATTTTTTAATTCTTTTTATCCTTCCAAAGAATATTAAAATATTTTTTCTCTTCCCCATGTGATCTTTGACTTGTCACATCAAGTCACATGTGACAAGTGCTTACCTTTTTAGGCACCTTGTCTTATCCAAGGTACTTTCTACCTCTCCATTTGGAACCTTGTCTTATCCACAAGATTCCCTAATCATGTGAATTTTAAATTCACTTTTTATTCCTCTAAGGAATCTTCTCATCCCCCAAGGTACTTGCAAAGTACTTGTCCTTCTTCCACATCATGTACCCTCCTTCCTCTTCATTTGTACATCATCATTTCCAAGCCACTTCACATGCAACATGTCAAGATGTGAGGGCTTGTGAGTCCTCAACTCACCATAGCCCTACATCTTGGCCTTGTTGGTTTAATCTTAACCATCCATTTCTCTAAAGAATTCAAAATTCTCTACAAATACCCCATTTTTTTCTTATTTAGGGACCTTTGCATGCCATAGCCAAACTCTTGCAGTTTATTATTTGAAGCCACATTTAGCCATATTCTCACATCTTAGAATTTACATCCATTATCATACAACTCCAACTATCTTGCATCCCCACCTACTTGTCATCCAAGGAGCATACAATGTCAAGAATCAAAGGGCCAACCAAAAGAATAGCTCAACATGGTGAAATGTTCCATTTTGTTTTGTTAAGCTAATCATTTGCCCAATCTTGAGGTGTTAGGTGTTTAGGTGGTTCCTCACATGTTTTGTGTTGCTGCTCATTTCTGGTACCACATTTTCTCCTGATCACAAGAAGAGCACAATTATGTGCAAATTTATTTAGGTGAAAATAAATGACCCATATTTTGAAGTTGTTAAGGTTTGATAATAATAAAAATCCATCAGATTTATTAAAACAAACATTTGTTGAAAACTTGCAAGAAGCATTGAATTGTATTGAAAGCAATAGTTGAGCTACTGATTTGTGTTGCTTGTAAAGAATGATTACTATAATTTGTAGTAATAAATTATCTCATATAAGACAAGTTGAAGCAATTTCACAATTATTAAATATATCTAGGAGAACTTTCAAAGATACATTATGAAGAGAAATAGATTAGATGAAAATAATTGGGTAAATATTTGTAGGGTTCCTCAAAAAGATAGAATTTCAAAAGATGTAAACAAACAATTGAATATTGGACCAATCACTCTCATGTTTCTTCCAACACAAGGGACACTATACAAAATAATAGGTGAAGACGATACAAAAATTTCACAATCAATTTTTTTTGTAGATACAACACAAAGTGAAATTTTTGAAACATTTAAAAAAGAATTTTCACAAGTGAATATTTTTCAAAGGATGTTTGAGATATTACGATCATGTTTTGTACATATAAATAAATTACATGAAAATTGCAGTCAAAATCATGTTGAATTTCATATACAACTACATTCATATAAAAAAGTTATGATAGTAATTAATCCAAATGTAGACATCCATGGAAGTACAACACAATTTTTGAAGTCTCCTATATGTGAGAAATCAGAAGATTTAGATGAATTCAATGTACATTGTATAAAACACATATGTAATGATTATGGAAATTTGAAGAATCTTTTAAAATTTGAGAATATTAATCATTCAATGCAAGTTATTTTGAATAAATTTGAGGGCATGTGCACCAAGTTGCAACACAAAAATGTCTCTTAAGATGTTTCTTTTCTTTAAATCAACAAACTTTGATGTTCTATGAGAAAATGAAGATAGTTACACTCAAAATTTGAAGATGCAACAAAAACAAGAGTGGTAGTGCTTTGAATCTACTTTCTAAACTACTATTTTTTTAAATAGTGAATATTAAGGGTTTGAAAAAGGGAGAACACACAAAGTGGTCCTATTTTTATAAAAAAATTACCATATTGTCTATTGCGCCCCCTAAAAAGTTAACTTTGTTTTAGAATTTCAATAATCACTATAATGAGAAATTAGCTAACACCATGTAGTTTATGCTAGTTTTTTCATAAAGTTTCTTAATGAATATATAATATTTTACTAATTTTTGAAGTGGACACATCCTGAAAAGAAGAAATTTGAGCATGATCCCCCCTATTTTTTTTGAAAACTAATCAAAAATCAAATTTATTTTTTCAATTATACATGTAGCATATGTTGGTTTTTGACAAAAAGTGGAAACACTAAAAAAAGAAGTTGAAGATGAAAAAATTAACATAATGAACTCATAAAAAAAAAATGGTTAGATAGCTAAGAGAGCTTAACATCATCATGGTATTTTTATAAATTTACATTGAAACACATGCAAACCTAATGGAGAGCATGACCAAAAATGTGTGAAATTTGATCACCCTTTCATAAAATCATGTCTTTGGCATGAAATGGTGGTTTGGAAGCCCAAGGAAAATACAACCCAAAGGGTTGGCATTTCCCAATGCAACCTAGTTTACGAGTGTCAAATTTGGCACTCACCAAATGCGATTCATGACAATTTACAATGCATTTTGTTGAACTATTTCCTTTCTTTTCTGTGTGTTTCACTTTCTCTATGAGCGAAACTATATACATGAAATAAAAATTTAAGTATAATTTGACATTTACATATGGAAATTTACTTTCTTATACTTTAAGTTATATTTTATGTATATAGTTTCAAGATATCTGAGAGTGGTTTCAGATCTCTTTGATTTATAATGAGCTACAAATTCTATTTTTTGGAAGATCTTATAATTTTTCATACTTAATTCAAACTTCAATAATTAGGATGCCAAATTTTAGTCATCAAGATGTCAAATTTTAGTAATCAACAAATAGTATCATCTTTCTCTCTTTATCTCACTCATTGTTCATCTCTTATTCTCTAAACATCTCCCACTATCTCCATCTATTTATCTGACTCTCTCTCCCTTGAGCTCAAGAACTACATCTCTACCTATCCATCTCTCTCTCTCCATACCTCTCTAATCTCTATCTCCATCCCTCCCTCCCTTCTTCCCTCTCTGCATCTCACTATCTCCCCTCTCTCTCTCCTCTCTCTCTCTCTCTAGATCTCTATACTCACTTCTCTCTTTCCCATCCTCCCCCCTCCCTCCCTCTCTAATTTTCTCTCTCCCCACCTCTCTCTTGCATTCCCTCTCTACTTCTCTCTATCTCACCTCTCTTTCTTTGTCTCCCCCCTACCTCTCTCTCTCTCTCACTTCCTTCCAACCACCTTTTCTCTCTTCTCTCTATCTAACCCATCCCTCTATACCTATTTCTCTCTCCCTCCTTCCCTCCTTCCCTCTCTCAATCTCTCAACCTTCTCCTTATCTCTCTTCTACTCTCTATCACATCTCTCCATCACCTAATGGGGAGCATGGCCAAAACTGTGTGAAATTTGATCACCCTTTAATAAAATCATGTCTTTGACATGAAATGGTGGTTTGGATGCCAAAGGAAAATACAACCCAAAGGGTTGGTATTTCCCAATGCAACCCACTTTATGAGTGTCAAATTTGACACTCACCAAATGTGATTCATGACATTTTACAGTGCATTTTGTTGAACTATTTCCTTTTTTTTTTTTTTTTGTGTTTCACTTTCTCTACAAGCGAAACTATATACATGAAATAAAAATTTAAGTATACGTTGGCATTTACATATGGACATTTACTTTCTTATACTTTAAGTTATATTTTATATATATAGTTTCAAGATATTTGAGAGTGGTTTCAGATCTCTTGGATTTATAATGAGTTGCAAATTCTATTTTTTGGAAGATATTATAATTTTTCATACTTAAGTCAAACTTCAATAGTTAGAATTCCAAATTTTAGTCATTAGGAGGTCAAATTTTAGTAATCAACAAATAGTATAATCTTTCTCTCTCTATCTCACTCATTGTTCATCTCTTGTTCTCTAAACCTCTCCCACTATCTCCATCTGTTTATCTGACTCTCTCCCTCAAGCTCAAGAACTACATCTCTACCTATCCATCTCTCTCTCTCCATCCTTCCCTCTCTAATCTCTATCTCCATCCCTCCCTCCCTTCTTCCCTCTCTACATCTCTCTATCTCCCCTCTCCCTCTCCTATCTCCATATATATATCTCTCTAATCTCTCCCTCCCTCCCTCCCTCCCTCCCTCTCTAGATCTCTATACTCACTTCTCTCTTTCCCCCCTCCCTCCCACTCTAATTTTCTCTCTCCCCACCTCTCTCTCATTCCCTCTCTACTTCTCTCTATCTCACCTCTCTTTCTCTATCTCCTCCTACCTTTCTCTCTTTCTCACTTCCTTCCA